>JAEANM010002527.1:0-24346 GCA_017656035.1 Myanophis thanlyinensis | reverse complement strand
AAAAAAAATAAAAATAAAATAAAAATAAAAGGGCACTAAACGAGATTGGGAAATTGGGGGAAAAATCTAGAAGACAAGGGCAAACCACACTTCTGTACTTTTTTCAAGAAAACTGAATCAACTTTGCACATGAATTGAGATTAGCCAAGTTTCAGAAAATACTGTTTCAACTTTATGTTCAAATAGCTCTGCCATTATTTTAATTTCTTACCTGGCCTCTCTGCCTGGATCTTTAAGCAAAGCTGTTTCACGAAGTCCAAAGATAGCTGGACAACTTCCTAAAAGAATTAAAAGTTGTTTAAATATTTTTTATTATACTGATGTTAGTTCCTCTCACTATATGTAAGCTGTGTAATACAGGTAGTCCCCATTTAGCAACAGTAGAATAAAAATTACTTTCCAACCAATATGCACTTACACTCAGATTTTTGCACCTGACAGTAAAGCATGCCAGACTGAGAGTAATACTGGCATTGCAGCATGACAGAACTTTAAATGAGACAGCAGCAACCAGAAATCTTCTATCCCTCCCCCACTCCTGTCATGTGGTTTGCTTGGTGACTGTGTCACTAAGTAATAATTTTGCCAAATTCAACTGAAGTTGCCAAACAAGGATTAATTCTTTCTTTATATTCTTTATATCAGTCAGTAATAATTGGAGCTGTACTGTAAAACAATTAAAAAACTTTATAAATATGTTTACAGAGGAAATTGATATATGTGTGTGTGTATGTATGTATATATGCATAGCAAAGATACACCATTTTCAAATAAAGATTATCGCTGAGTAAACACGCCTTGAGGAACCTTTGAGTAAAAAGGTAAGAGACAAAGGGAGAATATTGCCTGCCTTAAAGTTCAGTGTTCAGTTCAACTCAGTTCAATAGTCAGCTTTGAATAATAATGTTTGCCAAACTCTGCCTAGAAAAGGAATACAAAAATTCCTTCAGTTACATAATATTCTTAGTAATATCTACTAACTTTGGGAATAATTCCTGATCCCAATGCTTCTTGTACACTAAATATTATTGTATTTGTCTTGCATCCCTCATTACTAAATATTTATGTGGTCACAATTTCAAAACCAATCGACATTTGAAAAATATTTAGCTCCTCAAGTTTATCAAGTTAAGCAGCCACTAAATGCATGAATGATCCGAACTCAGCTTTCCAATTAAAGGACAAGACTAGAGAAGGTGTCCCCTAATTGCACTTCCTTTCCTGGCAGTGGCACAGGAGGGTGCCCTTTTAAGCAAAGGTGAACTTTAAATAAGTTTTCTGTATTTGTTTCCTTTTTGATAATATTTAATAACAGCCTTTTTTGAAGATTTCTTTTTTAAAGAAATCAACTTTATAATAACTACAAGAATATGTTTATATGTTGGATAGAGTTCATTTGCAATCTGATGTCAATAATGAATTAGAAAGATAAAATCAAGTTAGTCTGGTGAAAAAAAAACATGCTTTAAGTCTAAAACAGATAAGGAAATGTGGGAATTAACTTAATGAACTGGTAATTAAATGTGTCATCATGTGACAGCAGTGATTAGTGATGGCAATCCAGAACAGTCCCAGTTACCTTTTGTAATCCCAAAAGGTGCAAGTCTATAAACAGAAAGTGTTGAGAGTCCTGGGTAAGGAACATGGTGATACTGCAAGACGGTAAAGGAGAAGCAGAGGAGGGCCTAAGAGGACTGGCACAGGCTGTGCTTAAATCGTGGGAGGATGGTGCAGGCTATGTAATTGTGAACTAGGCACATAAACATCCAGATTGCAATCACATCACCATGAGAGTGCTGCAATGGCTGTAACTTTGAGGACCAGTTGTATGTCCATTATTTTCAGCATCACTGTAACTTTGAACAGTCACTGACTGAATGGACATAAGCCAAGGAATATCTGTCCTACATTTTAATGTTCTAGAAGTATTTGCTTGAATTTTATATATTTGTTTTTATTTTACTTCTATTGTGTTAGTAGCTTGGTAGAAAGCACAGTATAAATGAATATTAATATAATGAAGGAAATATATAAGGTAAGTGTTAAATTTATATTTAAGCCTGCAAAGGCTCCTGGATTGATCTGAAAGGTGACAGAGAAGCAGTATGCTCCTTCCCCTATTTGGGTAGACCAGGTTGCCTTGATAGGGGGAAAAATATATAAAGTAAATCTTCATTTTTGTCCTTTGAATTCTGTTCTTATCAATAACATGGTTGACGGTTTTTTAATTTATATTTCAATAATACTCAATTTACATCTTACACTTTTTCATGTGGTAGTAGGGTACAGGTAATATTTTTATTCCCAAAATGTTTTTAACCAATCATTTCATGACCCACAATCTTAATATTTTTAAAAAGTTTATCATGTACAATTTCTACCCCATTCCTTAAAAAGGGGGTAACTGTAAATGATCAATGGCAGAATCATGGAAAGTCACATTCAAGTGCTCTTCCTCTTGCTACTGCGTGAAACTTAGGGCAACTATTCTGAATGTGTACCAAACATTTTGACCACTGCTTTATCTTATATGTATGTGATCCAAATATAAGTTAAACTACATACTTTTTCTTTGTATCATAAAATATAGCAAGAAAAAAAAATCTGCTTATCTAAAAAAAAAGTATAAAATAATAATTACCCCATGATGAACATATTTCTCCCCAAAAAAGTGCTTCATGATGTGTTTGCCAAAATTCACTATGTTCTGAAGATGATGAGAGATTTCTTCTGGTGTCTAAAAAAGCAAGCATAAATAATTAGTGAAATAATATAAATTAGTTACAAATAGAAATTCTAACTACTGTGGATCAAATAATCATCAATCCATGTATAAAAAGATTATTTCAAATCTGCAGAGAACACAACATTTTGTATTAATTGCCAAGCCAAATACAAATTTATATCACACTGCCTTTCCTTATCAGCAAAAGGGAAAATATTTACTTTTAATATCATTCACACTTTTAACTAACATCACCACTAGGACTAGTTTTCTCTCAAATTGTATTTTTCTATAACATAATATTTTAGATACACATAATGAACACATTGCAAATTATTATTTGCCTATCAAATAATTCAGTGTAAGAGAGACTATTTTCTGATAAATTGGGTACACAACTTCTAAATCCTAAATGTATATGTGTAGCAATTTGGTAACAAAGGTAACCAAAGGAAATATAGGTATCACTGATTCATAGAGGAAATGAATAAAAAATGGCAAAAACTAAGATGTAAAAATATTAAAGTTTTATTGAAAATGCAAACTAAATTGGCAGCTTCTTTCATGCATTTTTTAAAAGCTAACAACATGTATTCTTAGATCAGCATTATAATTTAATGAGCACTCTTTAAATCCTTTTAAATTAATTCTTGAAAATGTCTTTAACATCTCAGTAATATCAGCTCTAAATTAGAAACATATTAAATGAAGAATATGTTTTGTTCCATGAATGGCTAGGTGGTCCAGCTGGACCATTCCAAGTAAGGTCACTGTCTAGCTGAAGTGGAATCTGGAACATTTGCACTGTTGGCCAAGGCAAATCCAGAAGACAGTTACCAGGTGAGAAGGAAAGTCTACTCCATCTCACCATTCTTTCATCACTTCTTCTGCAGGGTAGGCCTGTGCAACTGCTCCTCACTCAATTTTCCTACTCTCTCCTTTCTGTTTACTGTACATTACTGTGGCCACTGATGTACTTGAAATCAAATGCACCATATTCATCTGGCTGTCCAGTTAATACCTGTTATTTCCACACCTTCCTTTCTTTTGCCTCTCCTTATTTACACACTGGTGGCACACCCACTAGTTCAAGTTCAAACCTTTATTGTCAACGCACAACTTGTGTACAATGAGATTGGCTGAGTCTCCCTTAGTGCCCCGCCCAACACAAATATAAATACAATCATGGTGAGAGAAGAAAATCCCTGACCCAGTAAATCATACTAATAACACAAAATCTTCTATATGTATATGTGTGTAACATTACTTTCTAATATATTGCACCAATATGTAACATTACATTCTAACTGTAATATTATGTTGCACCAATATGGACATGTTACACTTTGCGCCAGCCCTGCGAGCCTATCATACTGCATACTTATGATGTTATGTTGCATTCAGGAGTCTGACAGCCCACAGATAAAAGCTGTTCTTCAGCCTGATGGTATGGCTAGCTATGCTTCTGTATCTCCAGTCTGATGGCAGCACTACTGCTGCATCTACCCATCCCACTCACCCATTCACTCTTCCCACTATTTTTCCTTTCCTTTCTCCACCTAGTTATTGCATACTGTACACAAACTCTAATATCTTTTTTTCTTATTGTCCTTATTTCAGAAAATCAGTGCCTGGAACACACATGTTCTATGACCATGACTCACATTTCTTCCTGGACTTTGATTGCCCAGAACTGCCTGTTCTGTGTATGGCTTGATCCTTGCATGGAACATTGTAAATAATTTGATTCTGAATACAACTACATTAAATTCTATTTCTGCCTTAAAATTGAATTCAGCCCTTTGTTAAATGTATCATACAAGTTAGAGACTAGCTTCTGGTCCAGAAATCCTTTCCAATGTATAAAAAAGTTCTAGTTAGGGTACTTTATTCTTTAGCAAAATAACAGTTTTTCACCTTATAAAGATAAACCTTTCCATCTGGATAACTATCAGCCTTTACTTCTGGAAAATTATGTAAACTCAGACATTCTGAAATAGATCAATATGTAAGAGTCAAGGTGAACAAAATCTGTCTCTAGTATAAGAGTAGCATGGCAGGTATAGCAAAAGGATAATGCACAAGAAACAAAAATAAAGCAGTTCTTCTGAAAGGGCAATCCTCACAGAGTGAAAATACTTATTTACTTGACAGAGAACATATTTACAGTAATTGTCTAATTAAGCAAGCAGTACATGAAATAATGTCTCAGAAGATGCAACACTTCAGTAGACTTGCCTGAACTCAGAAACAAAGTGCAACTGGCCCTAATTAGTATCTCAAGGGAATACCAGATTGAAGACATTGTGGAAATTTTTCTCAAATGAAGGCAATGTCAACCACTTTCATATTGCTTCCAAAAAAGAAGGTTTTTTACCGCTTCTATCAGCTTAAATCACACTTACATGAAATCACAAGAAAGTCAACCCAAAAGAGATTTTACTTAAATAGAATAGTATTTACAGAATCTACTTCTAGGCAACTTTACTGAAAGAAAGAATTAATTCAATGAATGTAAAATATATCACATAACTAATAATTCAAACATGATTTTATACACGCTTTATACAAAAGCTTCATATTTTAGAAACCATCAAAATATAAATATATGTTTTAGTTTTATGGAGAAGTCAATGTCATACTAGCAGGCTTTTGTGTTTCTAAGTTAAATGTGAATAAGTAACACAAGTTCTGAAGCTCAATGAAAAAATAATTGCTTCATTTTACTTAAGAGGTTAGACTAAGGATTTAGCAAGAACTCAAAAGCCACTAAATCTTAATCAAAAGGATCAGCCTCATGTTGAACTGACAAATAAACTGAACAAAAAATAAAAATACAGTAATTTTTATTACTCGATACTGTGAGTACTCCAAAAAGAATATCCGTTTTACTCTTTTTAAAGATGTTTCAACATCAGGGTTTTTTACCGCTTCTATCAGCTTAAATCACACTTACAAATATCTCTGTTCCAAACTATAATTTATAGAGTCTGGTAGGACACCCTTTAACAAAACACTTGCAATTAGCACAGTAAGGGCAGCAGTAATTAACATTAGAAACAGAGAGGCTGTTCTTTTCTGAAATGCGTGTAAAAGGAAGGTCAGCCTCATATTTGTACCAACCCATGCCTACAGAGACAATAGCATCCACCAAGACAAATAGCACATTCATCAGTACTCAGCATTTCACTGAAAACATTGTCAATCCACTTCTGGAAAGTTACAGTTTGCTCAAAGCAACTACATACTTAGATAAATCTAGTACCTGTAGCGCTTCAGGCCACAGAAGATCTCTCCTGTAACTCAAGTTACAGTTTGCCCAAGGCAACTACATGCTTAGATAAATCTAGTACCTGTAGCGCTTCAGGCCACAGAAGAAAATAGCAAAATAAGCACGAATTTGAAATATGGCCCTCCATATGGTTTTCAGAAATTAAGGTCAAATCAAGTCCTTTACCTACAAAATAGTGCCAATTATTTTGGAGTTTCCGAGTTTACTAAAAATTTAAGTTAGCAAGAAGGAAACCTGAAAGACAAACCAGTATAGGAGCAAAATCTAAATACCTTGGTTTCTTAAGATGTCACTGCTATGGATATCTGGATTGGAAAACTAAGAGCATCTCCCCACTTGCACTTAACTCAGTACTATAAGATGGACTCAGCAACCTGTTTTTTCTTTCTTTTTTTTCTTTTTCTTTTTTCTTGCGCTGTCCTCAAGACAATTTCTTTTTCAACATTGGCCTGAACAAATGCTAACTTTATTTTATTTTAGAATCTTAACAGAACACAATGAGATTAAAAGTCCCTTTTGAATTTTATCATTTGTTTTATAAAATGGAACTTACGCATGAAGAACCAAATATATGAGAATGAACTTTGAAGCAGAGCAATTAAACAGAATTCTAGATTGGTAAACTGTAGCCATCTCATTTCTTCTTCACCCATGAATCCCTTTATAGAGAAACAAATCCAACTTCAATTGAGCAACTTTCTCAATGGATTATTTTTTCCTCTCTTCTTCTTTCTATAGTTTCTATTTGTTGCACTGTCATTATATTAAAAACTTAAGTTCTTAGCAATCATATTAAATTTTAGGATTGTTAGCGCTTACCTGAATATCTTAAGTCATTTTTTTTCTTACAACATTAATAATAATTGTAATACATTTAATATATAGCTAAGAATTCAAAGGAAATCATGGAGGCTTTTTATAACTATTCAAGAAACAATTATTATTTACAGTGCTCTAGTAAGATTTAGAAATCTGGCTATATTGGGCATGAGAATATATATATGCAAGAGAGAAAAACTAATATCTTGAATATGCCATTATATGCAAAAACATAATGGATGTATACCTGAACTTGAAAATTTGCATTTTTAGTATTCAATATTGTTTAATCCTAGTCTGTTTGATTACGTTTAATCATGAGTCTAACCTGGTTCTTTGCCCAGAACCTTGCTTAGTGTCATTGAAGCCCTCTTTTCTTCTTCTTTGTTGCCATCTGGGTTTGTTGTTTCTGCCATCTTTTTTGTTTTGTGTTGTTTTCTTGATTTAACACTTTTTCAAACAATTAATAAACCACCCAGAGTCTCTGGGACTCTGGCAGCATATAAATTTTATCATTATGGTTGGTCACAAAGTCAGCCAGATATTTATGGTAGATATTTTTGTCTACCTATCAAATCTCAAGGAACTGGATTATATAGCTATTGCTGATTAATAATATTATAGGTATTGTCATAAGATATATACTGTTCCAACTAAAGCTGCCTTTGCAATAGACTGATGATGATTTTGTCAACTGGATCAATCATTGCCCAGATCAACAAGGCCAGCACTAAGTTCCTGCAGATCTGGTGATAAGTGAGTTACAGGACTCAGAACTGGAGGCTGAACAACCAAAGTCAGCAGCTGCAGGACTATTGGAAGAAAAGTTGCATACCTGTTGCAAATATACAAAGACTGAAAACAAATAATTGCATTGAAGCTTGTTATAAACAATAGCTAGCCAAAGGGTTTTTTTCCCCTTCATTTCAATCATGTTTGATTCTCAGAGACTACCTGAAGAAATCCATATAGTTTGCTTGAAAAGGTTTTCCTCCTTCCTGAGGAAAAGGGGCCCAAGGTCAACCGCCTGGCTTTATGCCTAAGGTGAGACTAGAACTCAAGAGGCTTCTGGTTTCTATCCTGATCTCTTAGCTACTACACCAAACTGACTCTCCCTGCACAAGTATTACCATAAATAATGCCACTATTGTAATATCAAAGATAAGCACCAACTCATTTCAAGAAACAAAACAACTGATACACAGCATAGTTTCAATTATAACTGAAGATCTTGGATGTGAAATCAATCAACAAGAAATAAACCAAAAGTGCATCAGCAAAATGGAGGGTCAGGTTGGAAAAATAAGATCAAAATGTTAAGATCAGGTGCAAGCAAATTAAAACAGATGGAAGAAAAGAAACTGAAAAACAAGACCAATGCCTAATCAAGAAATATGACCTAGAGCAGACATAGGCAATTAATTTTCCCAAGGAGCCACATGAGAAACTGGAACTGTTGTGGAGGGACGATGACACCCTGCTGCTTCCCAACCGATGCTACATTACCGCCCTTTATATGATCAAAACAGCACTGGAAATAATAAAGCAACAAATAACAGCTATACCCAAGAAAATCAGCAGATGCAAAGCTTGAAAAGCACATTACAGGCAGAATCTCCAATTTCAGTTGAATCAGAAACATTTCTACCAATCCATCAATAGAGAATGCCATTGTTTGTAATCAATCTATTCAATCTTCTTGCAATAACTAACTAGATGGTCCACTCCTTCTTCAGCTTCTTTTGAAGAAGCAACATTTGCTGTCCATTATGTCTTTCCAATTCTGGCTTTATATGTATTGGTTTTTAGTGTTTGATCTTCTGCACTGAGAATTAGCCCCTGTCTCTTTCTTCAACTTTCCTGTTCTTAGTCATTTCCATATCTTATTATTTGACCCTAACCCATCATTTCAATCCTGAGCTGCAACTATTCTTTACTGTTATTATCTGCTTTGCCTACTAGTTATTTTACGCACTGCTATGTAATATTTTTCCTTGTTTTTCTCTTCTTCATTTGATCTTTTCTTATATGCTAATTTAGTTTCTTTGGTATTCAGTGAGCCTTCATGGTATAATATGTTCAATTCATCTTGTTCATTGTCCTTCCAATGTCCTTCTTTCTTCTTTAGCTATCTGGTATACTTGCAACATTCCACCCCCACTTATGCTCCATAGTAAGCAGAGTTTTTCAACATCTTTGTGTGGATGAAGGAAACGATTCATTGTCATTATTTTTCTGGTCTTCCTATCCAGGGCTTCAGACTGAGTTTCATGCATCATTCCAACTGGATATCTAATGACTGAAATTGTCCAGATTCTAATAACCTTGATGGTATTCCACCAATGAGTTTGAATTCTAAAATCTTCTTCACTCTTCTGGCATATTCACTACTAATTTTCTTTTTGCTTTCAGTGTGCTTGATCCTGGAAGATGTCTACCATATCACCATTGACCAGTAAATGTTTCTTTCAGTGTTCCATTGATCTTTGCACAAAGTTTCTGATGTTTGTACTGACTAAAGTTATTTTGAGGCACTCAATTATCCAGTCATTTCGCAGAGAGTTGAATGCCTTCTTGTAATAATCCAGACTGTAGTCAGATTGATCTTTCTTCTCTTATAGATTTTCAAAATCATCTTCTTGTTGTTGCTGCTGTTATTATATTACTATTTTTATTTATTATATACATAAAATGTGAAAGCACTGCTGCCAGTTGGCCTTCATATGCATCAAATACCAAGAATCTGGTATGTCATAATTTATTGGTATAATATAAGGGCAGATCCAAGCAAAAAGTTTCTTTTGAAATTGACATATAGAAACTCTATGCACTGACAAAATTTCAAAGTATTATTATTATTATTCACATTGACATTAGGTACATGACATGTATAAAGCAAAATTGGGCTTCTTATTTACAAATTATAAATGTTTGTTGGTTCATTAGAAACAAGGATATATAAAACTGTAAAACAACAATGGATTATTGCTAGGGTGGATTTGATTTAAATCAATTCAATTTAAGTCACAATTTGTAAAGAGCAACTGTCATCTCTGTCCTGCAGTGGCTCCTCCTCTGACCTGCAGCCTCCTCCTCTGACTCCCCAACAGTCCCAGTATTACAGAATATACAGCTTCATGCTACATAACAAAACTCCATTTCATACTGAATGAATTATTAAAGTATCTTAAATAGAAACTATCTTTAGATAGATTTCAACTCCAAAAGTATTTTATTAAAATACATTTGATAAAAATAAAAAAATCTGATTTAAATAAAAATATCTGCTTTTTTTGATTAAAAAAAAATCATTGATTTTTGTCCACCCTGATTATTGCTCTTATAGATTATACAGATGGACTTTTCCTAATAACAAGCTATATATCATTTAAAATGGTTCTATTGATGAAATTATTTGAACCAATTACTGTGAAATCATATTTGTAGAAACATGGATGCTATATTTCATGTGCTTTTGTTAAGGATTATTTAAATATACCTTTAACAATATTTCATTCTGTATAAATTAATTTACTAACCAAAGAATATAATTTATTAATTGGTTAAAAAGATTAACCTAATGTTGATATTCTTAGATTTCAACTTACATTTTAATCAAGTTGCAGATTTTATGATGTTTTTATCTAGGAAGTCAGAAAACAAATAAGTAATATATAGTGCAGTTGCACACAACTCTCCTACTTTGCTATAGAATGTGAAATAAATAGTATCTCTCTTCAGCAAAACAATAATAACATTGAACTAACTCACCTTATTTCGGTTTGGAGGAAATTTCAAGAAGCGTAGTACTATGCAATGCTAGAATGTAAAAAAAGAAGTGCAAAATTAATATGATTTGGTAATTTGAACTATAGGCTGCTATCAATTAAAATATAACTTTAAAATAAATCCATTTTCTTTTAGAATATAGGCAAATAAATTTTATCCAGTATGCATCTCTCGGATGATTTGATTTGTTCCAGTAAGCAAATGACTAAATCAGAGTTCAAAATAAGTAAGCTATGTTTTAGGGATAATCCTTATCATTCTGGACTTCAAGTGAGTTGATTAATCCCATTACACCCTAAGATTTAACTTGGCAAAATTATGACCATTTCAGCAATGTTACAGTCAGCTACAGTGATTATCATTTCCCATACTCCCTATCAGGTTCCCAGAAGGAAAATCAATGGAGAAATCTGCAGAAAATTGGAAGTCATTCTTTCTCCTGTTGCTTTTTTATCCATCTGTGGTCAATCAGTTTCCCTGTCTGAAAAAATGGAATATCTGTGAAATGACAATCTAACAGGTCATTGGATGTCTACTATAATTAAATATACGCTTGGAGGAAATGGCATTTTTTAGGTTAATAAACATGGAGAAAAAAAGCAGCAGAACCTGCTCTGATATACATGTTCAATCTCTATTATGAAGAAAAGAACAGAATTAGCCTAAGGCATTTAGAACATAAAATGCAAACTCTATACACCCTTGGGTTTTGTTTTTATTTTGTTCTTTTGCTATTGGGACAAATGTCAATGAATACAAATTACTTTGTAAAATACATGTCTCTAGGTATAATTATTTTCCATTACTCTACAGAAGCCCATTAATGTATAAACAAATTATATTGTGACTAGAAAAGTAACCAAAAGTAAATGCTGGCTATTAGTTGATCATTAACATTAATCTTAATTATCGTGATGCATCTTCATAATGTATACAGTAGGTAAACCATTGTGTATATCATTTCCTTCCTAATCCATGTAAAGAATTTCAACAATATTAAAAAATAGCCACTTCTGGGAATGCAGCTTCACAAATCACGGAATGCTTTCAAACAACAGTAAGCCAAATTACTGAAACTTTGTTTTAATCACAACCATTTCACTAATGATGGGTTGCCATCTGTTTGTTCATGCAATAAAATAAACATTGTAATGTGATTTTCAGTGAGAAAGAAGTTAGTTATCATAAAATGACACATTTTTATTCTTTATAACCCAGGAGTATTTGAAAGAAATTTTATATATGGAAAACCTTCTATCAGTACATCCACACAATAACCTCCAAAAACTAAGCAGAATAGAACCCACAGATCAGGTTCAAAAATTGGGCCAATCTTTTCTACAGAGAAAAGAAAATTCAGTTCCCTCAGTACAAGCCTCAGGGAGAGGTCATTGGGCAATGGCTCCAAAAATTGGTGACTTTGTTATTCTAAGCCCTTCCCTCCTTCTTCCCAGTCATATGAGCAGAGTATATGTAGCCTGCCCCATGTTTCCCAATGCACACATCCCACACAGATACAACATGAGGGGAACATAGACACCTTGTAACACAGAAATGAACTACAGATGATTGCTGATAACAGGACTGGAAAGAATTCCAAATGCCACATTGTACATGTTTGTCCCACATTTGTTTCAAGGAGGTTTTTTGAAAAAAGAAACAATTACAAGAATGCCAGGAATCCTTTAATGCGTATTATTTATTGGCTAACCCCTCATTTAAAAAGTTTATCTCTTAAGCTGAGATGTAATCATCTGTCAAAGTCATGCAGCATTCTTTGTAGTTTGACAAAATGCAAAACGCCTGTTTAAGCCCAAGACATTAACTTCTACACTCAATTACCTAACAGAAAAAAAAGAAGGTGCCAAAGAATGAAATCCTGACATGGCAGGTCTCAGAAGCTTCCAACAGGGGCCTATGCATTATTTTGACTTTTCAATAAAAAGTACTTTTCTTAGTATTTTTTGGATAGAGGAAACTTTAATCCAAACGTTAAGAGATCATTTGAATAACGTCAAGCCTTTCCTAGGACATCATAGCAGCTTGCTTCCCTACATTTTTAACTTGTGATGTCAAATGCAATTGCTTTAAAAGTATGACTCAGGCACTTTGCATTCAGCTTTGAAAGACTTGCTTTCAGTCTAGTATTTCTACACCAACTTTAGGATTTTTTTTCCAAGAAGTATTTGGTAAGAATTATTAAGAACTCTTGATTTATGATGGACTACAATAATTTCACTTTCCAGACACCTGGTGGAAGTGAAGTGTTTTAATCTGGATCAGGAGTATTGCTTGCCTTCAGAAGTTGTGGGAGCTTCATCACTGGAAGCTTTCAAGAAGAGACTCGACTGCAATCTGTCAGAAATGGTGTAGGATCTCCTGCTTGGGGACGGGGGTGGGGGGCGGCGGGTTGGATTAGATGACCTCCAAGGTCCCTTCCAACTCTGTTATTCTATTCTACTCTATTGCTGTTCCTCTGGGTATGAAGGAGACCCACAAGGCACGCTTTCCCCAACCGGTGATAGTTTGCCTCCCGCGCTGACCGTTTTCAAATCTTGCTTCAATTCTGCATTCTTTTAGGGAAAGTGGAACTGGGTTATTTCAAAACGACGACGCCCCGACCCACCCCCCAAAAACATTCCCCTGCACTTTGCAAAAGCGCGGAAAGAGGCAGAAAGTCAGTTCGAAGGATGCGAGATCAGGGCGGCCACAGCTTTTAAGCCAAGCCGGGGGGTGGCGAGCAGCGGAAACAGCGCCCGGCCAGTCTGAGGGGCGCAGGGAGGGAGACTTTCTTCGGCATGGGGAGCGGGGAGGCCCGCGGAGATTCCCCAGAAAGAACCGGGACTGACAGGACTTCCTCCTCCCGGCCCACTAGCGTGACTGTGGAGCCGCCGGCCGGAGCAAAGATAAAGCAATGGGAAGGTGGGGGGGTAGGGGGCGGAGCGCTAACCGAGAATAGAGAGAGCCGTTGGCCGCCGCCTCGAGATAAGCGCGAGGCGAACGGCGCGCGACGCGCTGGGGGTCCCCCCCTCTCGTCGCCGTTACCTGTCTGTGGGAAACGACGAGGCTTTTGTTGCCCTCCCCGTGATATCGCCATTCATTCTCATCCATCTTCTCCGCTTCCATCCTCCGGCCAATGGCACCTTCCTTACGGTTTCGGGCGGGTTTCCTCCGGCTCGTTCTCTTTCTTCTTCTTCTTCTTCTTCTTCTTCTCTTTCTTCTTCCTCTACAACCGCGGCTTTTATCGCCTTCCTCTCTGCCCGCCCACAAACCCAAATCTCAATGAGAGCACCTTTCCCGATACTCTCTGATCGTCATGCACCAGTCAACACTCCGTAGTTTTCGACACACACTAAGCTGCCACCCGGGTCAGAACAGGAAGTTCCACCTTCCGCCATCGGGCAAATGGAAGTCACCAACCCACGATAATAGTGCAAGGAATAAGGGGGTGGGACTTCCTCATCTAGCCATCTTTAATGAGGGCAGAAGCTTCCGCTACCGTGGTCGCAAGAATATGGTCTGATGAAAAAAAATGCAATTGCTGCTCTTGTCTTGAGAGGGGGGGGGGGGGGAAAGGAGGCTTCGCCAGCTTTACTGAGCATGCGCATAAGAATGTTGGCCGAATATAGCGAGGAGCTGGGTTAAACGGTGGGGTGACCTCGGGAAGGGTAATGCTTTGTTTTTCTTCATTAACTGCCTATGTTCATATCTTTACTCTTAAGTCACAGGATAATGCAGTCAACCTAAACTAAACCAGCAGTGAAGATTGACAACGACACAGAATTTAATGCAGATAAACCTCAGTGGAATGTATATCTGAATAGGCAAGTATACCGTAAATTGCTACAAAATGCCTTTCATGTTATGTTGTCCCTTTCCAAGAGTTTAGAGAATGTAACAATACATTTTAAAAAGCATCTAAGCTGCATCAATAACCCCAAGCCCTTAAGAACCCACAAGACTTTCGGTTGTGGCACTATGTGAAGGCATCTTACATGGAGTCTTGCATTTTACCATCTGTTTGATAGCAGTTCTGGAAAACTTTAGCAGAGGGTAGTTTCCTTGCTCCAGTGTTAATGACTTTGATGTATACACTAATGTAAAATCAAATTTTGAAAGAAATGAACAATATCCTTACTTGTTGCAAAATAAAAGAACAGTGTTTTAGTATAAATTTTCCGTGTATTGTTGTTTTTCAGAAAAACCTGCTTTTTACATAGATGAGCATCCACATGTGAGATCTCTCACTTATAGTTTCCACTTGTTCAATCTATTTAGGAAAAACATGATGGCAACATTAGAACATCTGGCATTCATGCCAGAAGCCTCAAGCTATAATTCCTTCTTAATCTAAATAAGAGCTGGATAAAATGTTTATCCTGAACTTTTCCCCTTTCATGTAAATAAAGATGCACCAAATTGGCTGGTCTTAAAAAGGAGTTCCACAAATTAATGGAAGTTAATGGCTATTAGCTTTGATGGCAGTGATATTGCCTCTGAAGGACATTTGCTTGAAGACTAATGGACATCCTTATGAAGTTGGTAGGTTGTTGTGAAAACAGATTGTTGGACAAGATGGTCCAGGGGTTGCAATCCGTCAATTGATTTATATAGCTCCTCATAATTACAGTTCTGGGTAATGAACACAAGATCAAAAACCAACAGAAGTTGAATAAATAATAACAAAACAATAATAATAATATAATAGCTGAATGGTACCCAAAAGCAAACAAACTGAAACCTCATGTTAGCTTCAGTCATGTTAGGGAAAAAAACAATGGTGGGCTTGCCCAGGCTATTATTGTTATTATTAAAACTTTTTATTCACTTCTCAACTAAAATGGCTCTCAGAGCAGCTTACAGAATGGTAAAATGGTTAATCTTGTTTGTCCTGAAGTTTAAACTCTGCATTAGAATAACTGCAACATAAAGGAAATGGATTTCCAAGCAATAATAGAGCAAGTTATGTATATACAAAGCATAAGTGGCAAAATCTAAATAGTTGTGCCTAGCCCTAGACATTAATTATTCCAAAATTTTGTTGGCATGTTATTTTAAAACATTTTTAGTTGTGAAAAAACTAATTTCATTTGATACATCTTGTGGTTTTAAACAGGGAGCCAATTTCATCATAAAAAACAAAAATGATGAAAATATGTTCAGCATTATAGATAACATAGATTACTGAAATAATTTTGGATTCACAATTAGAATATATGAAGTAGTAATTTGTAAATAAATGGCATGTTTGGCTGTTGAAAATATCTGTACTGATATTACAAAATATTGTGCTAATAACTACTTACAATTATTTGGGAAAAATAAAGAGTGGAAATAATGTACAATTCTATATGAAAGCACTAAGTCCTGCTATAAATTGGTTCATATCCTTTGATCTCATAATGAAAATAACTTGGCTTTGGATATGGTTGTTCATAGGGGCTTAAATTACAAGACATGTTAATATTGTTCATAATTCAGGATTATTCTACATAAACAGTGTTCTGCCCCATTATTCTACCTGATTTGTCAATATTAGATAAACGTATTAGGGAACCCCTATGGTTCATTTAACTTTCTGTTGAAATAATTATTCTTAGCATCTTATACTCAGAATTATAAGCAAATATGTGTGTAGCTGCTTGATTTGTTGCAGTACTATTATTGTCAAGAGGAGCCAAAAGGGGAAGCTAGTAAAAGTCATGAGGGTTTTTAATCAATTATTGCCATAATTAGGGAGAAACCAGTTTGTTGGTTGTAAAATTTCTTCCACATTCTTCAGCAGTGCATTTAATATTTTTCCTGAGCAACTGCACAGTTAAACTTGTTCAGAAATTGATCTTGGGCCAAAATATTGCAGCAGTTTGTTAGAATTCCAGGTACTTTATTTATTTTAAGTTAAATATTTCCCAACAATTGCCCTTTGCTTATACATCTGTTCCTTACTATGATTCACTTGCTGGAATGGAAAATTTAAAAAAATGGAACTGTTCAAAACAGCTCAGATGTGACATCATTGCTAAAAGAAACTGATTTTGGCATTGTTTAATAAATCATTTGCATGCAGTAAAAGTTCAGTGTTAACAGTTCATTTCAGGAGGAGGGCTTCCATCATATTTAACATGTTAAATATGTTAAATCCCACTGTAAATCTGAGTATACTTTATGTCAGACACTTTAGGTCATTTATGTAATTATGCAAGTGACATAATTTGCATCAATTTGTGCTACTTCAGATAATTACACTTTGATGTAAAACAAACAAATTATGTGAATTGAACCAGTTGCATAAACATATAATTATTTAAAATCATACAGATATTAATTTATGTGAATCATCCAGTCTACTTCCGTTACAATGGAATTTATTGTTTGAAATTATGTCTACATGTAGTTTGTCAATTGCCAAAATTTGCTAAATAAGGGGCCACTAAATGAACTTTATTATGCAGGTAATCTCTGTTTAATAATAGTAATTGGAAATGGAATTTTTGCCACTAAACAATACAGTCATAAAATGCAACATCACAAGATTATACCAGTTAACAATGTCAGTTTCAGCAGTCTCCAGTTATAATTGTTAAACAAATCGCTTGAGGTTGTTAAGTAAGGGCCCTATATGACGGCGACTTTTGACTTCTTGCCAGCTTCCCCATTAACTGGGAAGTTGGAGGGAAGGTTGCAAATCATGAGCACAGGATTCTGCAATAATTGGAAATCTGGTGAGTATGTAACCATTTGGATGCTGCAATAGCACTTTCAAGGACCAGTCATAAGTATCACTCATTCAGGATTGATGTAAGTTTTAATAGTTGCTTAACAAGTGGTCCTTAATCAAAGATCATCAATGTTAGAAAGTACAAATCCTAATATATCCACTTTCAAATGACTGCTTTATGTAAGGACTGACTGCTTTCTTTAAATAATACAAGCAAAACTAAAACAATAGGGCTATTGGATTATTTCAAATTCATACGACAGGCTATTTTTGGTTATACAAGTTATCCAGTCATAGGAATCTGGTGGATAATCACCGGTATTCTGATTCCCATGGTCATTCACCAGATTGATATGAGAACTTACAGCATTATAGATTTCAAAGGCAGAACTTGATGCATTATAGATTTCAAAGGCAGCTCTACATAGTCTTTGAATATGAATCAATTGGCTTCCAAAACACATCATGAGGCAACTCCAGGAAATGGCTTGAACCCTGGATTTAAATATAAAAAATAACATACAGAATTTATATTGTCTTTTTGAAAGGGAGATGCAAGCCACAAAAGTGCATAAATTTAATCGGGCTCATTAAAAGGATCAGGTTTTTTTCCTTTGTTTTCAATTGAAGGACCAGAAATTAATGCTGTAAATTTCTCACAATTTCTGAATTTGGATATCAAATGAAATTGGATATCAATTGAATTATAAACACACTCATTACATATTTCCAGTTATTTCCAAAGCATGCTGGACTTTGCTATTATAATTGAAAGATTTTAATAAAATCTGTAATCAATGTAAGGTGCTATTTGGCAATTTACCTCTAAAAAGAACAGCTCCAGGAAATGGCAAAATTCACAGTTTACATGATGTTGTTGAAAAAGAGTGCAGTGAGATATTTGAATATGGAAGGAAGTAAATAAATAGGAATTAGGGATAGATCCTCAATCTAAAGTCATCTGTAAGAGTATATATGAAATATGAAGATCCTCAATCTAAAGTCATCTGTAGGAGTGTGTATGAAATAAGCACATTAATTATGTTTTAGAGTTGAAGAAATACTTAATATTTTCCATGCTTTCAGCTTTGTTGTTATTCATTCCAAAAATTTTCTCTGCTGCTTCATTCTCCTTGAGCAACAAAAAAAGCAAAGCAATTTCATAGGAATACCTCCATGCAAAAATAAACACAGAGGATGTGCGTGGGTTGTTCTACTAGAATCTTTGTTTTATATTAGTAGGAAAAATGGGAATGACTGAAACATTCTGGCAGTCAGTACTAATTCTAAATTGGACCAGATATATAAAATTCTAGTAGCTTTTTTTTGTGGGTCCAACAGCAGATAAGCAAAGTCCTAACTGAGATTAGTCCCATTTTGTATCTATCTATACTGCTTAGAAATGGATGATTGCCTTACAGCCCAAAATCTACTTAGCATCCAATGAGCAGGTTTGATCAAAATATTGTAGAACTCTGTAAAGAAAAAGCTAGTAGAACTCTGTAAACAATTCATCTTGGATTTGTTAAATTATAAATCACCACAACTCTTGAAATCTCAGTCAATTTGATCCCAAGTACTTTTAACAGAATTTGCTCCCAGGATTGTCACAGTCAATTAATATTTACATCAGAATGTCAGATTCCTCAGATTTTCCTAAATATTTTCATTATGCATATTGTACAATCATATAAAATATAAAAAATTGGAAAATAAAAGACTGCATCAAAATGGAATATCATTTAATGTTAACTGAATGCATCAGCAATATTAGGTTCGTTACATGGGGAATATAAGTAGGTTGTTCCTTGTAAGTTGTTTTATCTTTATATTTGTAGTTTTGAAACTTTCCAAGAAAAGGTGAAACACTCCTTTTCTGTAATGCTCCTCTGAGCAAAATTCTGCCTTCCAGCATTTGTTGCCATTATTAAAAATCTTTATGAATAAGTTATAAGAGTTCATTACGTCTTTGCTCCTTACTGCTGTTTGTGAAAAAGGGAATAGTCAAATCTCACTACATTTCTCCAGTTCATATTAACAGTATAAATTTCATATAACTGGGTAATAAAATAAATTAGAGTTTTAATTCAAATTAAAGGAAACATTGGTTTTAGTGGATTCAAAGGATTTGGACTTTTAACTATGCCTAAAAACACACCAAACTTCCAAAATCATATTTACTGCTTCTGTAGTTTCTTTGGATTATACTATGTAAATTTCTTCAAATTTAACTTCAATATACACATTTCTATCAAAAATATACTCACTGAATTAGAAGCAAACCATCAATTGTGGCTTAGAAAATGCCACAATTAAAAACTTAATGGTGGGCTCATCGCACTAAAAAAGTTGTGTTTTAATTAGTTCTATAAGACTGTGCTGAGTTTTATGATCTGTGATACAGTAATGGTAGTCCAGTACTTTAAATGTCACTACTGAGGTTAGATAACATGGTATATAGAGTGCCACACAGCAGTCCAAAGTTTCAAGTCTCAGCAGATAAAAAGGAAGTCAATTCACTCACATCCAGATACCTTATGTTATGATTGTCAGTAATAGATCAGAATATTAAGCAAAAATTGCAACTCCAAACAACTAACCAGGAAGGAGGAAGAGCAAAGGAAACAGAGCTGATACAATAGAAGAACTGTTCCTAAACCATTCATGGGTCTCTGTGGTTTTGTATAAAAAGTTAGGGCAGGCAGGTGTTTGACCTGTTTGTTAGTAAAACTATTGCAAGTATTTAGTACTGCTTTTCCTTTAAGATTTCTTAGATATGCTTGGGCTCCAATAAATCACACACATTATATTTGAAATTACTCAGGATTTAGCTTTTTTTTAAAAACGGAGTTTCTTTGATGGAAAGAATTGAAAAAATAAATCTGTGATAAAATTTCCCATGATTCCAAAAATTATATGGTGCAACTATAGTGGAAAAAAATGTGTACTATTCAAGTTAGTGCATTTCAGAAAAGATACTTTATAAAAAAAATATTGAATGTTGTAATTGAAAAGACTGAGAAATTGAAAACAATTCATGCGTGAAAACAATTCAGGAAAGTTTGCAGTGTTTGAAAGGCTAGTAAAAGAGATTACATTTTACTCACATTTTATGTTTTGGTTTGACATGAAAACACTAGATAGAAAGACATTTTTCTCTCTAAAATACTAAACCCAGATCATTTGATTGAGTTGAATGGGAAAGAATGTTCACAATGAAGTATGTTTTCAAATAATGATTTGCTAATCTTAGGCATTCCCTACTGGAAAATATAAAGATTGGCATCAATTTGAATAATTTTAAAAGGAAGGCTGGTTGGTGGTAAATAAATCTTTAGAGCAGGGGTGGCAAACTTGTGGCCCGTAGGCCGGATGCGTCACATGCTGGCCATGTCCCCCTCCAGTTTAACAAAGGAGAAAAAGTTGCGATATGTCACATGAAGACAACATGTCATCATGAGTTTAACACCCCTGCTTTAGAATATGCAGTTATCTGTGGCTACAAGATAAATTAACTGGATGTTTCTTTCATTATATTCCAAACTTTTACTATCAATTGCTGGAAAAGAGACACTAACATTTAGTAACATTCCACAGGCATTGTGTTATCTGTTGGAAAAACAAAATGGCAGGTCTAAGATCTCCAGCAGAATTCTTTTTATGTAATTAAATGTTCCTGATTTTGCAAAATTTAATTCAATATCATGTGAAATGATTGTATAGTGTATTGTGGGCAATATATTGCATTTTTATGACCAGGAAAATATATTGTTTAAGATATATAAATTTCAGGGGGATTCTTGTTATGCAATTAGTGACTACATGCATCTTTGTCCATAAGTTAGATATTTGTTTTAAACTTACTGTATTTATGTATATAATTTTATAGAATAGTCATACCACAATGTTTCTTTACAATACATTCTGTTAAGGAGACTAAACAGAAACTTTAAGAACATTCCTAGCATAAATAATCCCACACAAGATCTTTGGGTCTGTTTTATACTATGACCATTAAACTTTAAAGCAATTAAAGGGCTCCCTTTGATAAGCTTAAATCTTCACTTTAGCTAATCAGCAACTGAGAACAATATATTATTAAGTCTGCAGTTGCCTATCTATAAGAATTTCATAATATAGTAATAAACATCCCTGGAGAATTAAGTTGCACAGAAACATCACAAATCTTAAGTTTACAAATGCATTATTTGTTTCCAAGAAGAATACTATTATGGATTCCCATAGTAAAAGTAATAATCAGAATGTCCTTGTCCTTGTATTTACAATGCTTACCAAGAGTGATATATTACTTTGCTATATTTGCTTCTTACATGATTACATATTTGACTTATTAAATAGGCCCCATAAATAAGCAAGACAAATAAATATTTAATATTGATTTATATTTTAGCATATACATAGTATATGCTCACTGAGTACTTTCAGAAGACAATGTGTTACCATGACCTTTATGATTCTTCTCCAACTCCATTGTCTACCTAGCTAAATGACTCTATCACTTCTCCCATACTGCATGTGATCAGAGAAAGTTGCTAATATTTTTTTGCCAAGGAGATGTTACAGTGTATTGACTGTACATCATTTGCGGCATCATATCATGTGATGTATGATGACTTTTCCCCCCTTTGCTAAAACAGGGATAGGGGTAGCCAGCACGTGATACATCTGGCCCCCTGGCCACGTGTGTGACACCCCTGCTGTAGACTGACTCCAAATTTCTATATCTGCTATATTTGCAGTTCCCTCATTTTGTATCTAAACAAATCCCCATAAAATATCTTCTTCTTTCAGCTGTTCCCATTAGGGTCACCACAGCAAATCAACTGCCTCCACCCAACTCTATCCTCGATATCCTCCACTCTTGCCCCAAATCCCCATAAAAATATATGTGTTTCAAATGCCCTGCTTAGCTTTGTATAATGTAGGGCTTGAGCCAACTTTCTGCTCACATCATTGATGTTTAATTTGTCCAGGTGTATTTCAATGTTTGTATGAGATTGTGTATGAACAGTGGAATTAAATGCTGCCTCTGACAGTAATCTTTTCCTCCTCTAGTTCTTCCCTCTTCTCTGACACTTTTCTTGTAGCCTGATTTTAGGAGAAGAATTGTAGTACAGCTACAAGATTGAAAGGTTATAACATCTAACAACTCTGCAGCTCTTCTATGAAATAGATCCATTGTCACACTAGAGATTCACTTTAGATAGCTCTAAGACAGTGGTGGCGAACCTTTTACTTACCGAGTGCCAAAAAGTACACGCTTTATGCATGCCTTCCACACTTGCGTGCGGCTCCTCCATGTGCGCTGCATGTGCAACCGCACCAGGTGCGTATACATGCAGCTTTTGTACATGCAATGCACACGTGCTGCATACTCACACATAAAACAATCATGTGCATGTGCAGAGAGCTCCAAAGACCAGCTGGATTTTCTGCTGCAATCGCGCACGTGCGCGGAGGAGGCCCAAAGACCAGCTGAGTCTCTGCAATTGCGCATGCGTGCATGCACAATCACATGTGCATGCTCAGCTGGAGGTAAGTTGGCCGACAATATTTTCAACACCTTTCTCTGGCATTGATTGTACATACTGTAAAAAAAAAAAAGCACCATCTAGTGGCTAGATTAGAAGAATAGTAAGTTTCCATTATAGCATGTATGTCATGCATTTTACCTGTTAAAGGTTACCAGATACAGTAACTCAATAATTTTATAGCACCCTATAAACTGCTCAGTGCTGTAAAGCGCTATGGAATGGAATATAAGACTTATTGCTATTGCTGTATTTACTCAGGAGTAAGTAGCAACAGAACTCAAATTTACTTGTAAAACGTTATATGTATCTTGTAGGAAAGAAACCTAATATACTTTTATGTATAATTGAGTGTGGGGAAATGCTCTTTATTTTCTTTCTGTTTGGCCTCAGAAATCTCCAACAATAGGATTTGTTTTTAAACATGCTACATATATGAATTTATTTCTTAGTATCAGAATATATATGCTATCTCCAGTATTTATTTTGTAAATTGTAATTATAATAATTTACAAGAATTTATAGTAGTTCATGGAAAGAATATGGATACATTTCTGGGTATTTATTAATTAAATGTATATCACATCTTTATTTTTACAAGTCTTTTAGGATTTCCCCCCCCTCTCCAGTTTTTCAGACTAGCCTACACCTCTGCAATAGCCTGATGGTCTCCCTTCCAACTATACTTAGATTAGACTCGATTGTGGGGAATTAACTAAAGTTCTTAACAACTGCCATTTCTTATGACATCATGATTCTGCATATATGTAATTGTCATCCTCCATATTTTGTCTTTTTATTTCCCATTATCATTACTGCTTATATCCTCCCCACAAATTATCTATCTGCCCATGTATTGTAATAATTTATATTGTGATGAATTGAAGCCTATGCCATAATAAATATATTGTTCTTCAAGAGGTCACACAGTGTGTTTTTGTTCCAACACATCACTATAACTACTTCTTTGGGGCTATTATTTGGCCAATTCTATATGTTATATGAA
This sequence comes from Myanophis thanlyinensis, assembly GCA_017656035.1. NCBI lineage: Eukaryota > Metazoa > Chordata > Lepidosauria > Squamata > Homalopsidae > Myanophis > Myanophis thanlyinensis. The sequence continues at coordinate 445 of JAEANM010002527.1, read as the reverse complement.
AGCATCATATTTGAAGGCAAATACACAATGCAAAAGTACAAATATTTGTAGTGAATCTTGAGAGGTTCTAAACAATATTTTGACTACTGCCATCCTCTCTTTCCTAGTCCACAGCAACACGCATAAGAATCAACTGGAGTTGGGCGGCCAATACCATAAATTAAGTAAATAAACAGTAAGCATCCATTCTTAAAGAGATTGAATGCCATGTCCAAACATTGTTCAAAGAAAAAGCAATGTCTACAAAACAAATACTAATAAAATTCTGGGAAACTCACCATATACAGTTGCTGATTTTCATGCAGATACAGTTGTACCTCTACTTACAAAGACCTCTAGTTACAAAAATTTCAACTTACAAAAAAAAATTTGAGAAAAAAATAGTCTCTACTTACAAATTATGTTCCAAGATACAAAAGGCCATCAGCTCGGGCAAGTACAGTAC
>JAEANM010002526.1:0-24347 GCA_017656035.1 Myanophis thanlyinensis | reverse complement strand
TCAAAATTTATAATCTTATAGATCTTACTGACTAATCCCTTTATCCCAATTTCATCTTTCATAATTTGAGATACTAAATATTCAAATTCTGTTTTATTCCTATTTATCTTGCAATTTTCCCTTACTTGCTTAGTCCATTTTTCTATCTGTATTTTTTCAAACCAACTTAAGTCCAATTTTTCAATAATTTCTTTTTTCTTTTTTTCGTTTTCTAATATTTGTTACTGGATATTTTTCCTTCATCTGGAAAAAAAAGTGCCATTTAGTAACTTTTCTTTCCTCTTTTATTCTCTTATTGCAAAGTCCTCCAATGTTTGAATCAATTGTGACAGTTTACTTTCTAGTTGATATAACCAATAAACCAGAAATATCCTTTCCTATATGTAAACAATGTTACAGTAGCATTGCTTAGTGCAGGGATGGGCAACAATAGCCATACTGCTGAGGAATTTTGAGAGTTGAAGTCCACACAACATAGACCATAGATGCCCCCCAATTTAGTAGATCATGCTTCTCTAAAACAACTCATTGCACAGCTGAAAGATTAGTACAGATTTAAGAAGAGGAGACTAACAAAAAGGGAAGATTAAGAGATTAAGATTGATTCTTAAATCTGTTCTTAATTTTCCATTTCCATTGTAGTTTTGAATTAAATTACATCTCCACTTTGGAGAAACAAAATGTACCAGATTAAATAACCATTTCACAGAATCATAGAAGTGCAAGGGGCCATAGAGATAAACTTGTAACATGAACATATGTCACTGAAGTTCTAATGCACTGCTTCTGTTCCTTCATTCTAATCAATATAGTCCACTCCCTCTTTTATGTGACAGATTCCAGATATTACAGTCCTTCAGATAGTTCCCCTTCATTCATTCATATGCTAATAAGATAAACATAACCAGATCTTTACTAGTAATGCATCATAAGATAGTCTTTGATTTTTAACAATTAAATTACTGGTTCATATTTAACTTACAGTTGACAAAAAACCCAGATCCTTCTGCAAACTTGATAGCTTTCCTTTGATCCAAAACTGATATTGAAAAGCACCAGGCCTAGAAAAATCCCTGTGTGCTCTACTAGATACTTCCTTCCTTTGAAATGGAGCCATTAATGAACACTCTTTGGCTCTTGTTACTCAGCCAATTTTGAGTCCAGCCAAGATTACGATCCCATTTTACCCTATTATTTCATGAGATAATCCATCAAAGAATTTGGTGAGATCCAGATGCACTATATCCACATCATTCCTTTAATCCGGAGTTCCCCAACCTTTCTGGGTTGGCAGCCTAGAGGGTGGGAAGGGGCAGGTGCCTTTATGCATACATGTGGAAATGTGCCTGTATGACGCTCGTGGTGATGCTAGTGCCCATGCAATGCTCATGACATTAGTGCCTATGCAACACACACGGTGACACTAGCACCCACATGACTTTCGCAGCAATGCTAGCATGAGCGGGACAGTACATGTACACATGCACACACACATACACATGGGCCATATAGCCCATTGGCCAACAGTAGTGGGCTACAGCCCACAGGTTGGGAATCCCTGCTCTAATCTATTAAAACTAGTAATTCTACCAAAAGTTAGTGACGCTATATATTCTATTTCTATGTTTGCATTTCTAGGAGAGGATTTTTTTCTCTTTAATAACTATTGAGACTGTTAGTAAACTAAAATATTGTTACAATAACTATTTGTAGATACAATGATCTGTAACATAATGCCAGTTTTTGCTCAATAAAAGGAGAGAATATTCAAAGGCAGAACCTAGCTGGCTACTGGTCGAATTGAGTAGCTCACTCATTAATTATGGATTGTGACACTTGCTGAAATCTAGGATAAATCACGGTTTGAGAAAGGGGGGGCTAACCCATTTATACTATGTACTTTTATACCACAGAGAATACAAAGCATTAATTTTTAGGAATCCTTTCATATTTGCAGCTTTCAAAAGCATTCTCTTAGGACTGAGTCTGTACATTAGCAGACTGGTCTCTCAGACGCTGTATGGAGCCCTTACCAAAACAATGAACATATGGTGGCTGCTCCCCACCATATGTTCATTGTTTCATTAACATTCCCCTCTGACTATCCCAGCAATGAGCTTCTGAAAAAATGACTGAGTCCAAAACGTTCGCTTTATCTGAGAACTTGCCAGGCGCTTATTTCTTTCTAAGCTCTTTTAGAATCAGTTGGAATCAAAATACAGCCATTTGCAAGGAGACCTGCCTTATGAAATCCCTTCTAAGTGTTCTAAAACAGATAGGGACTCTTGCAAAATTATGGTGTATATATGAATATAATTCCATGCATTACTGATAGTTTGATTAATATTATTGTGAAAGTCAGAATTGGGGCCTTGGTTGCCAAGGAAGTAAGAATTAAATCCCAAAGGAGGTATCTGCTTTGGTGGTTAACTGCTCATCTGCATGAGCAAAAACATTTCCCCTTCCCTTGGCAGAAGAATCTTGCTTTCCATAATGCAACTACTCTGGTTGGTTTTCTACCAATTTGTTATAGAAAATTGAAGACTTAATAAATATCCCCCAAGCTTATGATCTTCTCTATGCAATAGTGAATGATATATTAGAAAGTGTATACAGTTTGTCTCTTTATACATCCATAATAGGACAACCTCATTCTCATTTCAACGTCATATAACCTCATATATTTCAATTTTTTTTGTTGTTCACTGAGCCACGAAGCCCCTCCCCCATACCTCTTTCAGACCCTCCACTTTACCTCTTTCAGTGCAGAACTGATCTAAATAAACTTGAATATCTATCTAGCATTCTTAGACCCAGAAACCTGGGAAGTAGATGACAGAAAGCCCTGGATGCATTTGTCAGCTATAATGAGTACTGGAGAAAACATATTTTTCAACATATGATAGAGATTAGAATGGAACTTCTTGGAAATAAACTTTGCAGTAGGCAATTGCTTAAACTTTTTAAACTCTTCCTAAGGAGAGATTCCCATTACAAAAGGTATCTTTTGTAATGGAAAGGAATTGAATTTTGGGATGAAAAATCCTACCAAGTGGCAACACATACATTGCCAACAAAAACCTGAATTTCCAATGATTTTCTAAAATATACAATATTTGAAGAGACAAATTGATAAGGAACCCCTCACAAACCAAGATATTTATATATTTCTAATATCTAGTCAAATGTTAACATTTCTTTTGAAGTAATACTTTTGCCAAGAAGTTCAGACACCAGTTTTGCATTGAGATAGAGAGCTTTTGGAAAATATTTGCCAGGAAAAGACTTTTATACAGATGAAAACAGGCAAAGTGCTATTAAAAAAGATTGGCAAATGTTATTTTTAGTCAATTTTTGCAGATGATTTGGGTAAAGATAACCTGAAATACATAAGCAAACAATAAACCACACCTTTCAACAATTGGAAAGTAAATATGAATAAATTATGTACAGAAGATAGTTTTGTACAGCATGACAACAGCACAAAAGGAAACCATTAACATTGGTCTCTTTAAAAGGATCTATATAATTTAAAATGTAAAAAAAACCTATAGTGTTAAGAAATAAATTTCTCTCTCTCTCTCTATCTTCTATCCAAATGTAGCCAAATATCTTCCTTGAATTGGGAAAGGTGAGGGACAGGTAATGGCTAGAAGAAAAAAATGTTACCAATTAAACTAAAGCTTAAACTACATAATCTGTAACTTAATACAAAGCACAAAAGTAGATTTCAAACTTAATTATACATTAATCTGATTTTTTTTTATTACTGATTAAAAACTTCAACCACAGGCTTATTTCGCTGAGCTGAGTACAGTGAACATAACTGACTCATTGTATAATATATAAGTTGTGAGAAAAGAAGGGAGGGAGGGAGGGAGGGAGGAGTTGTTCCCAATATATTACAGTCATGTAAATGTATTCAACTTCTGGATTAGTCTATATTCAGTCAGTCATAGATGAATCATTTTTTTTTTTTTAGGTGCAGGAGGCTGGGACCGTGATCACCTCTTGGCTGATGGGCCCCTAATCGTGGCCCATGGATCAGCTGATTCAGCAAGGGTTGGGAATTCCATCTCTCCAAACGCCTGGAAATGTTTCCGGCACATACTTGCTAGCCCCAGACTTTCCGATGGCACCAGGCAACCTCGCAGCTGAGGACCCCTCTCTTCTGCAGCTCACTTTATGGCTATGGAGCAGGGGACGAGTATGATTTGTGCTCCGCCAGGCCTGGATCTCAGATGTTGCTCAGGTTGCTGCTACGATGAGGCACAAAGCCAAACCGTGATGGGGGCGTGGGGTTCCGGTGAGTACGGGCTGGAGTTGGGGGGGAGATATTCCTACCAATCCTCCTCAAAGGGACCCTTCCAGCTGCAAATCCAAACTACTCCATCCATGGTTTTGAAGCCTCTAGCCTTACAATCCTGTGCAAGGAAGGCGGAAGTTTGCTTCTTCCTCTCCCGCATCTCCAGCAAAAGCAAACCATGATGGGGGCAGTTTCTTGTGAGTACAATGATAAAAATTAACATGGAGGCCTCCTAGTACAATGCTCTGCTGTAGCTTCGGAGAAACGTCCCTTTGCAGGATTGGAAGGCTAGAGGCTTCAAAGCAACAAGCAGAGCAGTTTGGATTTGCGTCCTTTGAGGAGGATTGGCAGGAATATCCCCCCTCCCCATCTCCAGCCCGTACTCACAGGAAACACCACCCCATCACGGTTTGCTTTTGCTTGAGATGTAGGAGAAGGAGAAAGATCAGAAGCAGGCAGAGTGAGGAAAACTCTTTTAGAAAGTGATCTCCAGGTGTGGGGTAGATTTTCTTCAGATCCTCCTTTCAAAGGGGAGTCTTGCAGACACAAATCCAAGCTGCTTCCTCTGTTGCTTTGAGGTCTTTAGCCTTGCAATCCTGCAAGGGGGATGCTTTTCTGAAGCTAGGGTAGAGCATTGTCCTGGGAGGCTTCGACAGATAAGATTGTTGTGTGTCTTGCTCCAGCGAGAGGGCTGCATGCCAAGGCCTTGGGGGCCAGGGAAGGTGGTATTCTGGGGTGCAAAGGAAAAAGGGGTGATCTCCCCCTCCGTCCTGCTGCAGAGCCGTCATGGAGCTCGCTCAGGGCAGCACAACCGCTGGCAAAGAGGGTCCTGGCAGGCCGGTGACAGGGGAGGTGCTCCAGAAGTTGTAGATCTGGGCTGAGTTATCTCACACCAGGCAGGAGCAGCCCAGGAAGGCCTGAGAACAAGGCAGCCAGATGGACAAAGAGTCCCTGCAAGGGCAGCAACAGCAGCAGGTGCAGCAGTGTGTACCTTGTGCACCTGTGTAGCGGAGCTGATTCTGACGGGCTGCATGGCTTTGTGCCTCATCGTAGTAGCAACCTGAGCAACACCCAAGATCCAAGCCTGGCAGAGCACAAATCGTATTCATCTCCTGCTCCATAGCCATAAGGTGAGCTGCAGAAGAGAGGGATCCTCGGCTGCAAGGTTGCCTGGTGCCATGGGAAAGGCTGGGGCTAGCAAGTATATGCTGGAAACATCTCCAGGCGCCCAGAGAGATGGAATTCCCAACCCTCATTGGATCAGCTGATTTACAGGCTGCGATTAAGGGGCCCAGCAGGCAAGAGGTAAACAGAGAAGGAAAGGGCTACCTCTTGTGCTGGCCACGCCCACCCCTTCAATAGGGCTTATTTTCAGGGCAGGGCATATATTAGTGGGCCCTGAAAAAATTAAGCGTAGTCTTATTTTCAGGGTAGGTCTTATTTTCGAAGAAACACCGTATTTGCTGACCCACTACAGCTACTTCAGAATTCCAGTAGGTGACGGCAGTTGCAAGCAGCTAAGTTTCCTAGTCAAATGTTATTATGTGGTACAATTGACATGTCACCAAAATTACCTGAAATTCAACCTGTATTTTCTCAGAATATCTTGCAAGACTTCTAGGGCAACAAACTGGGGACAGGTACATAAAGTCCATAGGTTATCCTAAAACCATTTAGACAAATCTTAATGACAAAACTAATTAATAAACAAATCTGCAAATGCCTAGAGGCAAACAAAGTCATAACCAGAAGCCAGAATGGATTTGTCAAAAACAGATCGTACAAAACAAATCTTATTGCGTTCTTTGACAGAGTGTAAAAATTAATAAATCAATGAAATGCTGTGAATATAATTTATTTGTACATCAGCAAGGCATTTGACACTCTAGACCACAACCTTCTACAGTATTTGATAAGATAGAAAAATATGAGTTACCCAGCATTTACATCTGGTTGACCAACCACTCTCAATGTGTAATCCTTAATGAAACTGCAGGCTGGTGCTCCCGGGTGGAGGAGCTGCTCCAGGATGACCTATGGGCCTGAACTGTGATTAGAGTTCTGGAATATGGGACTGGCCAGACAGCTCATAGTGGGGCTGGAAATCTCCACTATAGAGGGTAGTCTGTGCAACATGCAACTTTGCAAGTGGTGCAACGTGCAAGGGGTAGTGCTGTCCTCAACCGGCCAGTCCTTCCCCACCACTTGGTTTGGGACGGATGGTGCCTGGCAGGCCCAGGTGCAGTGGGCAGACAGGCAGGTAGAACGGCTGTGCGGCTCACATGAGTTGCAAATAACTTGGGGCATTTGGGAGGCCTTTATATTGCTGGGATGCCTGCAGGATCCCTGGCTTCCAAAGCTCAGCATTTGGGCTCCGGCACTCTTCTCCTCCTGGGCAGCAGGAGTTTTGTATGCTGCTCACTGAGGCCCCTGGACTCCTGTGATGGAGGGAAGGGGTTGAAGCTACTAAACAGCCAACCAAGCTAAGTTCCTGAGGATTTAATGCAATATAACAAATGCAAATAATTTTTCTGTGGACCACAAAAATTTTCTCGTGGACCACTGGTTTAAATCAAAGACCTTTACATATTTATTGCTTCCTAATGAAACTTTTGACGGTGCTAAAATTATAAAGTAGATGTGTTATGTAATAAACCCACTTACTTTTTTCTCCTTCTCATGGTGCTTATCCTGAAAGCGAGGGGAACAATTAAACTTTGATCATATGACCTATTAGATTCCCGTTTGCTCTTTTTTCTAAAAAGATAAAATGTCTTCATGGAATGAATATACATAAAAGCTATCTAATTAAGTCTTACAGCCACATCACTCAAAACATATATGGTCTCTATACAAAACAATGCAAAGAACAACTACAAGCCAAAATGTTATTATTTTATATATATAACATGATTAAGGCTATCATTTTATAGCTTAATGTATTTATACTGGATTAATCATTTCACATGTCCTCTAATTAACACGGACTGGTAAAATAACTAAAGCGAGTAAGATGACCAAAACTGAAGTAAAAGTGGTCATGCACTATGAATCAGCATCTATGAAGACTCAATTATATGAAACAGCAATAGCTTATGAAGCTTAAACACAGCAACAGGCAGACTCTTATTTCTGTTTGGTTTTTATTCTTTGTGCAACATTTATAATCAGAGCTTCTCTATCCTTGTAACATCTAGGGTACTCACAAATACAACTTGGTAACTTGTACAATATCAATAATTCCTAACAAAATGCCAGCATGTAAATCAGTGGTCCCCAACCATTTTGGTTCCACGGAATGGCAGCGGCAAAGGAGAGGGGATGTTTTCATGCATACAACCTAATACTGCGCGTGTGCAAATAAAGCTTCACATGCTCACCACCGCTGACTGTGCGGCCCAGTTCCCATCAGGTCATACATAGGCCAGTACTCTGATGCAGATTTCAAAATAGTGGGCATTCAAACTTCTCATCATATCAAATCAATAAGGTCAGCACAAATGTGTAACTACAATCAGCTAACTATTCTGAAACAATCAGAAGTAGCTCTTCTTTCAGGAAAATGATAACCTTAAGAGAACGGTCTTTACTGACCCTGACATAGATAATTTGATAATATGGCATAATGTGATTGGATAAATTTCCATTTGCCAACTGTCAGAAAAAGACAAGAACTCTTGTTTTGGATTTTCAGACCAGATAATGAATTGTTGTAATTTTTCAAAAGATGTAGACCTATCTATATAGAAAATAATGGCACTATAAGCATTCAGGCAGCAGAAAGAAATATCCTAAATATGGCTGAGTGGAAAGGTTAGATGTAAGGTAGCTAGAGCGAAAAGTAATACTCAGAACATGGTAATATCTGCACCAAAAAGTAATACTCAGAACATGGTAATATCTGCACCAAAAAGTAATACTCAGAACATGGTAATATCTGCACCAAAAAGTAATACTCAGAACATGGTAATATCTGCACCAAGAATCATCATAACGCTATATAAAGTATGCTGGGTTAATGTAAAAACTAGAGTTCACTAGCATAGCAGGCAAAAATAAGAACAACATGGAATGAACATTCAAAGACAACTCTATATACAAAGAAAGTATATATTGCTGGGGTTTTAACAGGCTTGGACATTGAATAATCAAATCCATAAATTCCATTGACCTGTTAGCTAATTTAGCTACTGTAAGTCAAAAATTTAAACTTTTGTCAGACAGGTGAATATATTGGAGTCCAAGATAATTGTCAAACAAGTATTAATAAAAGTAGTGTCCTCCTTCATTAAGAGTTAAGCACAGCAAAACAGAATAATTACATAGGCTCCCAGATGCACATTCTACCAGTAATACAAAAGATAACCAATTTCTGAGTAGCTTTCTACAAGTTAATGAGAAGAATATTAAATATGTATCCAACAGAACATGAAGATGTTCCACCTGACAGTGAATCAACTTTGTGCGATATAAATGTTCTGGAAATTGAAAAGATTTACAAACCACAGTAATGAGACTATGTGGAATTCACAAGGATACAATCTGTATTTCTGAGGATACAGTATCTTCAAAAGGAAAGAAATGGAGAAAATAGAAGGTATTTAAATCAAATGTAACTGCAGCTTTTTTTTGATAAAGACATTGTGGAACCTCTTTCTTTGAAAGGAAAGCTTACCATTTTTATTTCAAATATCTTACCATGTCCCAAAGAAATGGATATCCAACCATTACTAAATCTCAAGGGTATCACTGCTTTCATGATAAAAAATATTTTCATAGGGATGCTCTCACTAATGCGTTCAGTTTTTGGTAGGATGACTGATTCAACACGACTGAATTAAAAGAAGCATAAGTTCAGCTGCCATCTGACTGCCCTGTCTCCAAATAATAATTCTGTTTTGGGGGGGCAGAATTCAAATTCAACACTCTCTTTTAGTCATGTAGAGCATGGTTGCAAAATGTATGATAAAACTTATAAATATATTTTTCTCTGAAGGGACAGTAGTTTTCCCCTACATAAATGGTTGGCTTCTTTTGTTTTCCTCTTCCTGGAGGCTGCAGTAATATATAATCATCACACTTACTTTATCAATTTAATAGTTCCATCTTGAACCACAACCAATGTCAGAATACATACAAACATGACTGCAAATTGGGATGTTACTATGGTACCAGTGGGCATATAAGAATCCCTTGAAACAATGAATTATAGTTTCATTATAGCAATCAACTTGCAGCAAATGCTCCAGAAGCATTTCACGTATTTTCTTCCAAAAGCAAATCTTGGCTTTATCTTCTTGCAACACAAGAATATCTGACTAGTGGTTAAACTATGTATTAATATGCTTTCTCATCATTTCCTTGTTCCAGGGCTTTCTATGTGATAAATACAGATCGCTTCCCAACACTATGAAATTTCTTATTGTGGGTCAATTTGAACGCAAAAACATGCTCCAATATCTTAACAATGTCATGGTTTCTTTAGAAGAGCTAGACCAGGGGAACCAGCAGCTTGAAGACCTGACAAGCAATAAGCTACCTGTAGCAGTGCAGGAAAAAATAAGCATCATCTATTGGGCCCTGATTCAGATAATACGATTCTGGCAAAGTTCTTGAAAAAAAAAATCCCCCACTGTATTGTTGACAGAAGAGGGCAGCAGCAATGTCCCTATTAAGCCATGACAGCACTTGACACTATAAAAGATCAGCTTTCAGGTGATCACATCCTTTTAAACAGATGAACTAAAAAAAGAACCACTCAAGTTTCTGAAAAGATCTTTATTGTGAATAAGGAATTGTAGCAGAATTTTGAAACAGCCATGGTGGCATAGTGATCAGAATGCAGAATTTCAGGCTAACTCTACCAACTGCCTGTAGTTCAATCCTGACTGTCTTGAGGTTATTTCACCCTTCCATTCTTCTGAGGTTAATGAGGACACAGATTCTTGGGGGAAATATGCTTACACTGTAAAATGCTTAGAGAGTATGAATTTTAGTAACATTTGAAAATTAAAACGACCATATTTGTGAAGATTCCATCTTATTCCAGAACAATGAGATGTGTGAGGTAAGCAGAGTTGTGCCCAACTGGAGTACTTCATCTCTCATAAAAAGGAATGGTTCTTAAATCAATTGGCAAAAGGTATGCCATGTACAAAATCAGTTATTCTTGTAATAGTCCATGGAATGAAAAAGGAGTGTGTTTCCTTACTTTGGCTTAGAGAAAATGTATTTTTTTACTTATTTGTTAAATTTATTGTTAAAATGAGAAAATAGTTGAACGTGCAGAATTGAGTTGGACTGAACTGGTGTAAATCAGTGCTAACTTTCAGATCATTCTCACTATCAGAACCCCAAAACTAATAACAATGGCAACCAACAATGATCTAATTTGACATAAAAAAAGAACAGTGAGTAAACAGTGTGAATTCAAGGGTAACAGAATTCAGAAAGTTTGTATCACAAGCCAAGAACAAACTCAGAATGTACAGTCATGTGAAAAAGAAAGTACATTTTCTTTGACTCCTATGGTTTTACATATCAGGACATAGTAAAAATCATCTGACCCTTAGCAATTCCTAAAAGTAGATAAGTACAACCACAGATGAACAACACATAACATATTACACTATGTCATCATTTTTTTACAAAAAGAAAGCCAAAATTGACACAACATGTGTGGAAAAACTAAGTACACTCTTACTGCTTCCATAGGTATGAAAAGACTAAGTATAAATAAATATTCATTAATTTAATTAATAATTAAATCAATCCACTGGCACTAACGTTAAATGTGACTAACATTTCCTTCATTAAAAGGTTCGTCTAGAAAAGTGTGATATGCACTACTGCTGCAATCAGAATCAGCAGACAGAATCATATCCAATAAAGTCATATCCAATAAAATACAAATTGGACGGTTCTGCAACTTAGAGACTCTAATTATGGTCTGCTCTGAATGTGATTGTTATAAGCCAGGGGTTTCAAACTCAATTTCATTGAGGGCCGCATTAGGATTGTTTGACCTTAGAGGTCTTGGGGTGGGGCATGCCTGGGAACGGTGGCTATGGTGGGAGTGGCATAGGACTTGTGGGAGGGTACCTGTGGTGGTCAAGTGCTAAGAGATCTTCCCTGAGATCCTCCCTCACTCTCATTATACAGGTAATCCTCAAATTACGAATGTAATAGATGTTGATTACAGAAGCAACAGTTATGTGAAGCAATATTCACAAAGAGAGCTCAATGATTCAATGCATAGCTTTGATTGGTCATTTTTGAAAAGTCACATTCTCAATACCAGAGAAAGCAAATACTCAGCAGTATCTGACTGTAGCTGATTGCTACTAAGGTAGATGGATTCATTTACAATGGCAACTGATGTACCACTGGAAGATCTGGAGTGCCATGTTGTCATTGTCACTCCAGATCATGATGCCACCATCAGCCTCCCACCGGCCAGAGCGTTCCCACAGGGCGGGCCCCCTTGGAGTTCCATTGTCAGGATGGTGTCATCTGGCGGCCCCAAGGGTTCGAGCCTTCTCTGTGGGGGCACCCTCCCTGTGGAATGAATTGCTCCCGGAGATCCAGGCCATCACGGACCTACAGACCTTCCAGCGCACATTAAAAACCTTTTTTTTTCAGCAGGCCGGTCTGGCCTAGTACTATCGGTTGGAAATTTTAATTAGTTTTTAATTAGTTCTTAAATTGGTTTTTAATTGTCTTAATTTTTGAATGTTTTAGACAGGGTTTTAATTGATTGGTTATAATTAGTTTTTACAATTTGTTTAACTATTGTTTGTATTTTTAGTGGCTTTTTTGCTGTGCACTGCCCCAAGTCCTTCGGGAGAGGGGGCGGTATAGAAATTATGCAATTAAATTAAATTAAATTAAATCTAGCTGCATTATCTGATTATAGCAGAAAGTCTATCTTGGTAGTTACTAATAGTTGATAACAACTTGAGGGACTTTAAAGAATTAATAAAAATCAAATTGGATAAGGGGAGTAACTAAAATAAAATGTATTAAATGTCTGATCCAAATATAAACTGAAACAAATACTTTTTGCCAGCAAGGCAAATGAGAACAAAATCCAAGTTAAAAAAACAGAAAGATTATCAAGAGAGATTATACTGGCATAAAGTGAATTTCAGAAAGAAAAAATTAACCATGGACCTAGAAATAAAGGATGCTGTAGGTGGGGGGGGGGGGGGGAGATGCAATATGTATAACTGTTAGAAATGTTGGAATGTTCAAAACTAGGAATAAGAAATACCAAATTATTTAAACTTTTAACTTACTATTGCAGTACACAGAACCAGTGTATACATCAGAAATACATGAGTTCTATGTATAATGCTTCTAAAGTTTTATTCTAATATCTACTCCAATTCCATATTAAAATAGAAGGCTATTAGTTAAATTATAGATATTTAGAACAGTTTTACATTGCATACTAAGGAGTATGCACAATTCCTCATCTTTTATAGCGGATTTTCATATTTTCACAGCAAAAGCAGAATAAAAATGAATATCAAAGTATAGGAATCCAATTATGACAATTTAAATATTGTTTGAAAAAACTACAAATTAAGAGTCAATCAATCAATCAATCAATCAATGTTTATTAGTCTTAGACCAGAGACTAGAACAAATAAAAATGCTCAGTAAATATGCAATTAAAAATTATAGTATAAAATAATAAATAACAACTAGAATCTATAATAAAATCCAGGCTGTCGATTATACATGGTCTAACTATACTAAAATCACAAACCATAAACTGCGTGGCCCGTTGTAGGTTCAATGCTAAAAGGGAAAGGAATAGTGCAAAGGGTTTGCCACATTTGTTATATAACATAACTATGGTGGAGAAGATACATGTTTGTGATGCATCCCTATGCCACTGCACAGAATTTTGCGACCTACACTATAGTTATGGATTGTTCATCGTTAAACAGCCACTGAAAGTAGGTAGTGTCAGAACAATCAGAATACCTAGCAGTTATTGGCAGAATATGTTGTTTCCTAATCTCTGTATAAAAGGCACATCTAAGGAGCATGTGACCCACAGTCTCCACCTCTTCTGAGCCATATGAACGGAGTCTTTTTGTCAATTGTATCCTTTCATACTTGCCATACATGATGGCCAATGGAAGTGCATAGCACTGTGCAAGCAAAAATGTGTTCCAGTGGTTTGCTGATTCCAACTGATTAAGATAGCTGGCAGGAGCAACAACACATCTAATGGCATCTGGAGGCAGAAACAGCAGAGCTTTCCCTAAGTTTGCCTGCCTTTCGATGTCCTCCACCCTTTGTTGCAAAGTTTGTCTTGCTAGGTCATAGTCCATCTTGAGTATTGAAGCTGGGGAGAAGCCTAGTTTGGCAAGGTTGGACTCGACAGCCTTGATCCATGACGAGGAGAATTTTGTCTTGAAGGATTAATGGAGCAAGCCCTTGCAGAAAGAAGTTAAGCTTTAGCCAGAGATTTAAGGATGCTATACAAATTTTTGCTTCAACTTTTATCAATCCTGTACTCGGGCACAGAAGTGCATACAACGTGGCATCTAGAGAAGTGATCTAGTGAATTGGGATTGAATTATTCCTAATGGTGTAAAACACAATGCTGACGGTCCGAGCAACATCCCATAAAGAAGATGTGCTAGTGACTTGGCCAGAAAAAGCTTAATTGCGACAGGAACATAATATCCTCCCTTTGTGTGGAAAAATTTAAGGATGGCTCTTGCTGATCTTTGGCCCAAGGCATATTCTCCATGTTCTTTTCTTGAACCATTGGCCTGAATCACCATCCCCGGATATTTGAAGGTGGTTACCTGCTCTATATTGTAACCATTTAGATACCATGAATAAAGTTTTGGCCTTTTTGCAAAGGCTATGATCTTTGTTTTCTCATAATTTATGTCCAGTTTATTGTAATTACAATACTGGACAAGGGCTTACAAGGTTCTTTTAAAGGCCTACTGGTGTCCTAGAGAGGATCACAGCATCATCTGCATACAGTAGCAGGGCGATGCTTCAATCACCTATTTTTTGGGGGTTAATAATTTGGTTTCTTTAGGCATTTTACCATGTCGTTTATATAGAAACTGAAAAGCAGGGAGGCCAAAATGCACCCGTTTAACCCCCTTTTGAGTTTTAACTGACTTCGAGAGGGACCCTTGCATATTACCCTTGAGGGATGTTTTAGTATGTAGAGCATGTAATAGATAAAGAAACATACAGTCAATTGAGGCAGCTTCCAGCTTCTCCCATAGCTTAGTCCTAGTAACCGTATCAAAGGCTGCCTTGAGATGTATAAAACCAGCATATAATGATACAGGTCTATCTGACATGTATTTTTCAATCAGATGATGAAGAACTAAGAACTGATCTGTGGGGCCTCTCCCCTCTTTAAAGCCAGCTTGCTCTTCAACGATCAAGTTTCAAGATTTTAGAAGTGTCTGGTGTAGAGTTTGCTGATTATATTTAACAAACTTATTGGTCTGTAACTGACAGGGTCATCTCTCTTTCCCTTTTTAAAAATTGGGACAATTATCACACCCCAATCTTCTGAGACATAGCCTATGGAGTCAATATAAATAAGTGGCACAACCAGAACCGGTATCCACCACTCTAAATTGTTCTTTAGTAACTCAGCAGAAATGAAGTCAGCTCCTGGGGCCTTCCCAGTCCTGAGCTGGCCAATGAGCAATTTGATTTTGGATTCTGAAACTGGGGGCCATTCAGGTAAAAATCCTTTATTGTATATCTTATATTCTCTCTAAAGGGGTCTTCATACATTCTCCGAAAGTGAAGTTTTCAGGTTGTAGGAGGTACATGGACATCTAGTGAGGTATCAGAGTGACTACCTATTAGACACCAGAATAGAGAAGAATTCTTTTGCTTTACTGCCATAATAAGCTGTTCCCAGGAGGACCTTGTGTCGTGTCTCTTCTTAATTCAAACAGTTGCGTACATTGTTTTTTGAGAATAATAAGATGTTTAAGACTTGTTTTATTACCATTACCAGTCTCGCTTTTGTACATCTTAAAGCCAAGGTGAAAGCTTTCTTGGCTTCTACAGAGCCCTTGTCAAACCATGGTTTAGCAGCAATACAGGGCCTCTCAGCTGAGACATTCTGGTCATGTACTAGTAATAATTGTAGCTTATGAACTGTGTTTTTATATAGTTCTCGTAAATCTTGGGAAAGGTTGACTGTAATAAAGGCTGAGAGGAGTTTTTGAAGATCGTCCTCTGATAGGGCTCTCCTCATCTTCTGGTCAAGTTGTACGGACCATTTGATCCTACATCTTGTTAGTCCTGCTGGAGAAATTGCAGGAATAAATTGGTCTCCAAACGGCATCTGCCAGATGAAGGGTTTCATGTATATACACAAAGGTAGATAATGTATGCTTTCCAGATAAGGTAGGATTTCAAAATTTTCTATATAATATAATGTCCAAAGAAATTAAGATATAATCAGTGGTGCTGATTTTGGACCCTGCCATAAATGTAATCTCGGCGAGGTGGTCCCCAGCCCAAGAGCCACTGGATATACAAAGATTGCAATTATTTTCCATCTTTCCAAGACAGAGGCCAGCAAAATTTGCTCTTTTGTTTTTAGAAAGTTGGTTGAGGGAGGAGCTGGTTGAGGGGGCCTTGTTCACAATGGACCTGGCATTGCATAACATCAGCCGAAGACCCCGGGACTGAGGACACTGACCACTTGGGGAACGGGAAGTAATTCGGGGGTCGGAGTGCGCCACTGGATATAACCAACAGGGGCGCACTCCCCGAACTTAATATGGCCCCCTATATCCGCCATAGTTGCCCCTCCCACCGACCGTGCTGATACAGTGCACTTCCCCCCCGGAACATCCCCCCCTTTCTTGACCCGAACCCCCGATCTCTCGATCCTCTCCGACGTGCCCAACCCTCGGTCTGGCCCTAACCTCTGACAAAGGACCCCCCGACAACATAACCCCCTCCCTAACCCTAGTCTAAAAAATCAACATTAAAAACCCGATGGGGGTAGATTTAGCAGGGGCCCAATCCATAGTGTCTCTGCGCCAATATACATATTGTTCATGTCCATGATGGCAGTCAGCTATGTCCTCCAGAGTTGTTGGGGCCTGGTCAGGCAGAGGCAGAGACACCCCAAACAGTCTTTGATCAAGTTGACAAGGCTGCGGTCATGGCCGCCCCCTCCCCCGGTTCCTCCAGTTTACTCTGTTCTTCAAAGAGGGCAAATCTGCCGCCGCCGGGGCTGGAGATGTTAAAGATGCCATCAAAGATGTCGGGAGTGTCAACTTCCAGCCAGGCCCACCAGGCCGCGGGCGCACTCCAAGCCTCTCCCAACCAAACTGGCAAGGCCGTGGCCGCCCCCCCCCAGTGCTCCAAAGAGGCCAAAAACGCCGCTGCCACCGCGGGAGAAGCTGGAACCGAGCCAGGCCGACCAGACCACGAAGATATTGCTGCCATTGAAGTGGCCGAAGACGCCATCGTCACCAGAAACGCCGGCCTCTGGCCAGGCCGTGGAAACACCGTCGCCCTCGCAGCTGAGGTAGCTGAAAACGCTGGAGGCACCACCGCGGCCATCGGAAATGGCAGCCCCCAGCCAAACTGTGGAAAAACTGCGGGGCGCAAAAACACCGCCACCGTCCGGCTCGCCTCCGCCTCCACCGCCGCCAGTCTTGAAACCGACCTCGCCGACGACCTTGCCGCCGCCATCACCATCGACCTCGCCGCCCCCCGGCTGGAAAAACAGACCGGCCCGGGACTCAGCTGGGAGCAAGGCCATCCAGGACCAGGTGGATGCAGCCTTCGGGGGGGTCGGGGTGGCCTGAAACACGGTCGATAACCGGGCCGCTGCCCCCTCCAATTCATTCCATCTGCCCGAGTCACCGCCATCACCAGCAACAGAGGTAAGAGAGAGCTAGCTAGGTCCGGTGAGTTAAAGATTTCAAAAAAAAACTCACTGCTCTTCCGCTGCTCTTCTACAGTCCTCTGTCTACTGTCGGTATATTGTTAGTTGATATTAGTATAGTTGGTAAGATTTAACGATGTTACTGCCCAAATGGGGAGAAAAACACGGAGCGAAAAACGCAGCCGCCATCTCCCCCGGCACAATAGGTTCTTATAAGAGCCTCCGATGGTAGATAATGATTATATTTCATCTGGTCCCAATCTAGAATTGAAGTCTCCCTCTAGTAAGACCTTGGCTTTTGGATAGTACATATGGAATTTTAGTGTATTAGTAGAGGATTAGAAGATTCATCTTGTGAGAAGATGTTGAGGGAACTTCTGACTCCAATGAGAGTGGAAGCTGGATTATATCCTTAGTGTTTGTCCATTTATGGGGCACTGTATGATGGAGCAGTTTGACTTTCAGCTGTTTCTCAGAGTCTGGGTCAGTCTGTGCAGTTACCCCACTATCAGTTTGTGTGACACTACTTTTTTATTATTGAAATAATGCAGATTGTTGGGTAAATATATTACTACAAGGCTGAGCGATTAATGGAGCCAAATTAAATAGAGGCTTTCCTGTAGATTGGGTTGTTGTCAGACCCTCTTTTAAATCATTCAATCTTTGAATAATATTAACTTGCTCAGCTTCATTCTAAAGAGCGTAGAGGGAATTGTGGAATAGATCCCAGGCTTCTGCCCTGAGGGAATATGAGCGGATGCCTCCTTGACGATTTATGGCCACATTGTCAATTAGAATTAATACAGGTTGCCCTTGCACCCTATTAAGGTGAGACGAATTGCTTTCAATTCTAGCCAATTGATGGGGTAGCATCGTTTGTCCGCCGACCACTGTCCCTGAGCCATGAGGGAACCTGAATGAGCTCCCCATCCAGAGAAACTGGCATCTGTGGTGACAATGATAGAAGGTTGATTGCGAAGAAGACAGCCCTTGCGTATGGCCTCTGAACTCCACCAGCTGAGGGAGTCGTTGACCTTCCTTGGGATCCAGACCTCGGAGAGGGAGTTGCTGCAATCCTCCCTCTGTGCTGGAAGCAGAAACCACTGGAGAGGCCTAGAGTGTATTTTGACCCAAGGCACAATGGCTTTGTAAGAGATAAACTTTTCTAATAGTTGGGACAATTGAGCAAGGGGAGCTAATGGCCACTGCTGGACTTGAAGAGACAGGTGCCAGATACTATTCAGCCTGTCCTCTGAGAGGAACACTTGACACAAGGAGTTGTCAATGATGGCACCCAAATGCTGTAATCGAGTGGATGGCAACAGTTGATTCTTTGAAACATTAACTAAGAACCCGTGAGACTGTAGGGTATTGATAGTTATTCGGACATCCTCTTGACCCTGGATCTGGGAGCTAGACTGAATGAGAATGTCAACTAACTAGCTCTGAATCCTAATGGGAATAGAGCGGAGATGAGTCAGGAGTGAAGTTAGGATCTTTGTGAATACTCTGGGCACTGAGGACAGGCCAAATGGTAAAGCAGCATATTGAAAATGTTTGCCGTGGTACTCAAATCGTAAGAAATGCCTGTGCGATAAAAGAATAGGGATATGGAGATAGGCTTCAGACAGGTCAATTGAAGCCAGGAAGTTGCCCTTCCTGACAGAGTTCAAAACAGACTGTAGTGTGTGCATCTTAAAATGCTTGTATATGATATGCACAGATCAAGAATTGCCCTCCATCCCCCTGAAGATTTTGTAACTAGAAGGAGTCTGGAATAAAAACTGGAACCCCTCTCCTGACTGGGAACCAGTTCTATTGCCCAGATGTTTAACAAATGCTGTATGGCATCCTGCATGAGCAAATGCATGGCAGGATCCTGACTTACTGGGCAATGCTCAAAAGTTCATGGAGGGGTGGAGGAACTCAAGTGCCAAACCATATTTAATAGTATTAAGGACCCACCTGTCTGAAACAATCTCCTCCCATCAGCCGGCAAACCACCGAAGGCGGCCCCCGATGGGAAGTTCCGTGGCAGAACTATTTAGGGCATCTGAAGGGCTGATCTCCAGTGCTTTGAAAGGGGCGTTTAGATTGCAGGGGAGGTCTGTCCTAATAGTCTTGAGGCTGATCAGGACGGCAGGTGAAGGACCTTTGTTGGAAGAAAAAGTGCAGAAAAAGTGGAGGACAGAAGGAGTGAGGTCGTTGGAAAGGAGAATATCTGCGGGTGGGTCTCTTGGCCTGCAAAGGTAAGATTTTTCTTTTGTCTTTATTGTCCACTAGAAGTGGGTCTATGATGATCCCAAAAAGCTTGTCTCCCTGAACTGGAGCAGAAGTGAGATGCCATTTGGCTCTAGCATCTGCTTGCTAATGCCAGAGCCATAGGAGTCTTCTGGACGCCATTGATGAATCCATGAATCTGGCAGCAAAGCAGATAACGTCCAGCATAGCATCGGCAGAGAATTGAGTTGCCACTATGATCTTACTAACGTCCTGATGCAGGCGAATATCTCTTGCAGGAATACATTCCTGCAATTGCTGAAGCCACATCAATGTGGTTTGATTATAGAAGGTGGCTGCAGAAGCCGATCTGATCGTCCAAGCCGATGGCTGATGTGCATGTCACACCATTGCCTCTGATTTTTTTGTCCTCTGGCTTTAAGGCTTTTGTAGGAACTCCAGAGACTACAGTTGGAGAAATAAGAGAAGCCATTGGGTCCTTCATCAAAGGTAATTAATTGCAGCAGGTCAGATGTTGGTCAGTGATGGTTGGGCCCCAGACTTAAGCCATTGTCATTGGATATTGTCTAATACTACTTGGTGCGTTGGAACCTCACCGGTGCATATGACAGGCGTGGAGAAAAGTAGGTTCTTAGCATGTGAAGGAACTGATCAACCCTATGTGGATGTGGAGTAATCCTCCAGGTCCGCAGTCGTTTTCGCCTTGTACAACAAAGAACGAAACAGGCCCGGTGGAAAAAGATATTATGGTAGAAACCTCTGGAAGAGGGTCATCATCCTCAGAAAGATTGCCCTCTCTGAGTACTCACTCTTCAGAGTCAAGATCCCAACTGTGCACAGAAGAAAGCTGGGATTGAGTCTGCCATAAATCATCATCAGGACGATCCTGCAGACTGTGTTCACAAGGGAAAGAAGACTGCATAGTAGACCCCTGCACTCGAGCATGCTGGAGGCCTGCGAACCCTTGGGTAACTGCAATGACCAAGGAGATTTTAGGTCCAAGACCACTTCCAGCAAGACACCCTTGCCCTGTGAGCCTATCACTGAGGCCGTGAGTGATGCAAAGAGAGGCAGAGCTGGAGAAGGGAGTGGGGAGGGCTCCTGCTGATCAGGGGATAGAGAAGGATGTGCAGGATTTCGGGGAGGTTGAAAGGAGTTGCTGGTTTGGGCCCCTGCAGAAGCTGACTTTTTTTGTTCTGTTTTCCTGAATTCCTTCTCTATAGCTTTTGGTGCCTAAAGGCAGCCAACTTCTCTGACCTGAAGGCTTATGGAAAGCTTTTGCCTTGATTTTCTTTGAGGACATTCTGGAGGCAGACTGGGAGAATGATGACTGGAGGATGGAGGGCTGACAGCCATTTCCTCCTGTGGTGGCACTAATTGATTATCTTTGTCAGCCATACCAACCCACAAGACTGACAAGATAAAGTACCAATAAGAATAGGCAATCTATTAAGATTATATGCCTGAAAACTGCAGAACTTTAAGGAAGTTGGTGTAACTAATCCTATGGCCACAGGGAGGAGCTCTGACTCAAGAAAAAAAAACGGAGAAGCACCTGATAGAATGAACAGTGGAAGCTGGTGTAATTAATCCTATGACCACAGGGAGGAGCTCTGACTCAGAAAAAGAATGAACATATGTTGCCAATTGTTGAGATGATGCAATTGTCATGCCGTTTCAACGGAATCTTAAATCTGCCCAGCAACAGATATAATACTGTGGGAGGGAAGAAACCCCCCACACACCACCTTCGTGTGCTCTGGCACCTCTTTTAACGATCGCTGATGCTCTGCTGATGGCGATTGGGGAGGATTTAGTAGCAAATGCCAGAAAGCATTGTTGCTCCGGGAGGCAGTTTCTCCCTCCGTGATGTCTCGAAACACGAGGGAAAAGTCCAAATACTGTTGCTTCCGGGCCAGTAATCTTCCCCCAACCCAATAAATCAAGCAACAACACTTGTAAAGGTAGGGGATATTGCAGTCTCTGGTTGAGCTGAGCAGCCCTTGATTAGACTGTGTCAATGTGCTCCCGCTGACAAGGGAAGCCGCACTGCTGCACTTAGAGACTAAAGCGGAAACGCTTTAGATGAAGGGTGGAGGTATTGTCCAAACCCTTGGGCTGCTCGCTTGGGCCAATGTGGAGCAGTCACGAGAAAAAGGATGAGGATAAAACCTTGCCTTCAGCCAGTGCCGCTGGATTGCTATTGCAATGCGATGTGGGCGAGGGAAGAAAAACGATCCCCTCAGTGGTTTAAATTGATGCCAGATGTGAGAGTGGTTTTGACAGCTAGCATGTCTACTGTAAGCTGGGACTCCGGCTGACAGGCACAGGGCGCCCACCCAAAGGGGGAGAAGGCCTGCCCTGAAAAGGCCTCCCTGACAATATTAATAACAAGATTTTACTGTACTAATGGAGAGAAAAAGCACGAGGGAAAATCCAATGATGATGGGTGTCCAGCAAATAGTTCTGATCAGAGAACTGAGTCGAAAACACTGGCTAGACAGTGAGGCAAGCTTTTATACTTGATCAACTCATTCATGTGATCAGAACAGAGGAAATTATCCAATTATTGGATTCCCTGCTCCTCCACAATGGAGAATGCTATGTGAAAATTGTTTTGAACTCTCAGAAAAGTCAATGTTCATTAATATGGAATCTATCATAAATATTTACACATTATACACAAATATTTACAAAAATGCTACAAGTAAAAATTCTAAATAAAAACAATAATATCTCCAAAATCAAGACAATAACAATTATTCTAAGAAAGAAAAACTAGGAAAAGCAAAGTAAAATATTTTAAATAAAAAAACCTAAAAATTCCCTGGATACTTGTAGATCCAGATCCAACAGATTTATAAATCAAAAAATTTCAGTCAATCACAAAACGAGAGTTATCTCTTCAAGCCTTAATACTACATAGAATCTGACATAAAATATACACAATGTTAATCTGAGAAACAAAAACCACAGTATGGTTAGATTTTTTGATGAAAAGGCACAATATTCTCAGATTTTTTTGGAGATATCTCCAAATATCTCCAAAATAAAATATCATAAATTAAAAGTAAATTAAAACTTACAGACTGGGAAAGACAAAATTTTAATATATTATAGAAAATAAATGTAAGACAGCTACTATTGGAAGTGAATTTCAAAAAGGATTTGTATTAAAATGACATTTTCATTTACTACGATAGATACAAATATCAAGGATCAGAGACTAGATTATCCCTTTTGTATAAAGCAAATATTATACTACATTACACAATAGCAAGGAATATCTAGGTGATATTTGTCCAAATGCATTTAGGCAAAATTATGGATATTCTTCAGAATATTCCCAAAATGAAAACCTAACTCTGCCGTATCATTGGAGAACGAAACTCCAATCTTTAAATATTACAATGCACTGAATTTTACATGACTATTAAAATCCACATTTAACAGTTCACAAGATTAAATTTTAATCACTACTTTGTAGAAATGTGACCAGCTCAATAGTAAAATTATGTACTATATTTATGAAATGTAGGAATGCAACACTGAATTCAACAAGTTCTTACCAGTTTACTGAAATGGTATTTACAATAACCACAGTATTGGACGTTATCTGCACCGTTACCTTCTTCTTCACAAAGAAGTCCTGCAAACTGTGCACTGAAAAAACAAAACGAAAATAAAGAAAAAACAGGAAAGATCAGCTACTGAGGATTGCAAACATGGCTGCTTAACAAGATTTTGCAATTTGGTTATTAACTGACCTTTTAATTTGGAGCAATTATGCTGTAAAACTAATCGATAAAGTATCTATATGATATGCAAAAGGAACTTAGCAATCAGCATTGAGGATAAATGAAAAAAAAGGAAATTTCCCTCAGATATTGCAACAGTAAAATACATCTATTACATGTAACTTATCTGAATAACTCTGGTGACTTGTGGCAACATATAAACATATAACTATATCTAGGTAAACAAAGATAGCACAGAAAAAAAGGATTGTCCTTTCTATTTACTTACCATGTTACATGGAAAGCTTGACGACATCCATGTTTATTACAAGTCATGCAAGCACCTGAGGCTGCTTTGCTTTCTCTGCCTTGCTCTTCACATATATAACATGTCTATTGGAAAAAAAATACTGTAATTAGTATGCAATTTGCTTTAAACAGGATAAAACTTGATAACAAAAGTAAGAGTAAATACTGAACAGTTCTTCTGTTTTCAGACATGTTACTTTACACTGAATGCGATCTCCATCTGATTATTCTATAAGAGTTCCCAGTTATGTATCTGTTTCTACTACTGATCACATGCAGCACTGGCAAATACATCCATTTATTTGATCATATGGTAGATTTCCACACTTACAGCATTTAGACCCAGAATCCCAGACCGGTTGTTCTGACATCTGTAGTTATGGAAACCTTTGAAAAGTTAATGCTGGCCCACTTGAAAATCATCATAGATCCACTGTTAGATCCTTTACTGCGCAAATAGATTGGCAGATAATGCTGTCAATATGGCACTGCACTACATCTTGCATCATATTGAATCCCCAGGGATCTATGCACCAGTCCTTTTTGTAGGCTCCATCTCAGCATTCAATATCATCATTCCAGAAATTCTTCAGTCCAAACTGATTCAGCTAGCTGTGCCAGCCCCTTCTTGTAGGTCAGGGGTCCTCAAACTTTTTAAAGAGGGGGCCAGTTCACGGTCCCTCAGACCATTGGAGGGCCGGACTATAGTTAAAAAAAAAAACTATGAACAAATTCCTATGCACTATATGTATTAAAAAAAACACATTACAGGTAGTCTTTAACCTACGACCAAAATTGAGCCCAAAATGTATGTTATTAAATGAGACATTTG
>JAEANM010002525.1:0-24350 GCA_017656035.1 Myanophis thanlyinensis | reverse complement strand
AAACTTCAGTAAACATTATTATTATTTTAAAAAAATCAAAATTCTCTGATTCAGCATTGGACAAAAGTCACACAGGATCATATGCTTTCCAAAATAAAATAAATACTTTATAGTATTAATAGGAAATGAAATATAGATTATCTATGACTATGCAGTAAATCGCTCACTCTCTGGTGGGAAAAAAAAGCAACCTGACCAAAGCTAAATAAGAGTAGTTCCCTTAAAATGAGTATAAAATTATAGTTTGGCATTTTTGTTAAAACTAGAGATAGGAGATAAAATATCTCTGGTATTACCACATTTGATGAAAAAGAACTTAGTTTAGAATTCTTTTGGAAATTACTTTTCAATTAAAGTTTCAGCCAAATGCCATTTGAGGACGTGCATGAAGAATAAGAAAGCTTTAGAGCTCTGCAGCTCTACAGGTTGCCTCTGGAAACAGGCTCTGCTACTCCTCGAGGAGATTAAATATACTGACCTAAACATTCAAGGATAAGAAAGAGATGTTCTTTTGGATTTTTCCCCCTGCCTTTTTTGATTTAAGGAATGGAACGAATTTTGGAAGTGGGATGAGGAAATGTAAAGCTATCCATGAAACTCTTATTGCTACTGCCTTGTGTTTTGTTTTTCCTACCTCCCTGTCCTAGATAGCACAAGATTGCTTCCTTTAAAGTTCAGCTTTCAAATGGGGCTTTATCAGTGGTGGAATTCAATTTTTTTTACTATCAGTTCTGTGGGCGTGGCTTGATGGGTGTGGTTGGGGGGATTCATGTGACTGGTGGGCAGTTTTTGCAAGCAGGCAATAAAGATTAGGCCAGAAACAACACCAGAATGTTTTTTTCCTGCCTTCCTGACAGGATTAACCCTGTAAAGTGGAAAAAAACAAAAGGAGATTTCTTCTAACAATCGAACTGCTTAGAAAATGTACCACCGGTTCTAGCGAACCTGCTAGAACCTGCTGAATTTCACCTCTGGACTTTATTAAACAACCAACCCAGCCCAAATTTTAGCCATGGAATGTGTTAAATTCCTTGCCATGAAAGTCATGTTCTTTGAAAAATAATGAAGCTATAATAAGTAGTTGAAAATGGATGTTAAAAGTCATATTCAAGAGATTTCCAGTATATGAAAAAAATGACAACAGACATCCAATTTGGCATTTATGTCACATTTTAAACTGTCATATTATGATTATTTCCACAAGATTTTATGTTTATTTGACATCTTTTTTGTCCATTTAGTGAAAAAATTAATTGGTTCAGTTACTTGCTGGACATGTGCTGAAAGTACTGCGTTGGTTCATGTGATGTGATTTTATATTCAAGCAATTCCCTTTAGACTTACATCACAGAATAATTATTGTTCTGGAAACTGAAGGTTTGTACAGATTCTCATGTGGTCTGTTATTATACTGTATCCTGATGATTGGGAAACTAACACAAAAACAAAGGCACACGTGAATTTTTGTGATAGCAATGTAAACAAATAGATTAAATCCTGATACCACAGTATCCATGCTGTTATCAGTTTACACAATATTCTGAGATACATATATATACATTCTTATATATGAACACATGTTTTATAGATAATTAAAAGGCTATTTAGAAATGAGGGTTGCATATACTAATTATTACATTAGATGCCTCATTTTTCTTATTATACTGATCTAAACATTCAAAGATAAGAAAGATATATTCTTTTGGACATTTTTCCTGCCATTTTTGTTTTAAGGAATGGAAAGAATTTTGGAAGCGGGATGAGGAAAGTAAAGCTATATTTATGTAACCCTTATTGCTACTTGTGTTTGTCTTCTATGTTTATTCTATGAAATACTTCATTCCTAAGCTTTATCATCATCATCATCATCATCATCAACCTTACTTTCTTCCAAGGAAGTGGTTAGGTCTTATGATGTGATAAAACCTTGCTTCAGTGTTTAGGCTACAAGCAAATTTATGACAAAAAAATTTAAATGTTTTCTTTCAATCTGAAATAAAATGGTATGATTCAAACCTCTATGAATACCTTTAATGTTAGGAAATTTAAGACGTCATTTAGTATGATTATAAAGTATCTAATTCTACATCTTTCTAAGCACTATCAACTGTTAAGAGAACCACAGTAGTAAGAAAAACTGAATTCACATTATCAACTAAAAAGCCAAACTTTTATTATTAATTGGGAAAGGAGGAATAGAGTGAAATCTACCAATCTCTAGATTTTATCTATTCAATTATGGAAATATTTATTAGTGTTGTGAAGACTGAAGACATGAATTGCATCAAGGATTTGGAAACTGACTTCCTTAGGCACTCACCAGTTTACCATCTTATAAGCAAAGTATAAGCAAGCTTTTTCTCTTTGACAGTTCCATTAGGAATCTTTGTATAGTATATATTTACAATTTCAAAAGCATTTCTTTGGGAAGGTCTGAACATTTCAGAAAGTAATTCTAATTTACACTATACAGCAGGCATTGAAACCATTATACAAAAATTTATTTCATGCTGGAATTATTTTGCATAACATTGTGCATGCATTTTATTCAGAATTTTAAACTGCATACAATGCCATTTTGTTGTTTCTTGAAACTCTGAGATAAGTTTATATCGAAGTAATTTCCTGATTTGTCTATTGTAAATCCCCAGGTGTTGCTGTTGTTGCTTTAAAAAAAAAACAATGTTGGTTCCTTTTTTGGTTGAATTCTTTACTGATCACTTAATATAAACAATTTGTCATAAAGGGTCTTCACACTGGATCTATACACCAATAAAGTACAGAGCTGGAAAATTGGTTTAAACCAGCTGTTTCCATCAGGATCAAAAACTGGTCCCAGATTTCACAAGCATGCCAACAAAAACAGACAAGAAAAGAAGATTGTTTGTACATTTTACACAAGTCTAGTTGGATGAAAAGTTCTTGAGTTTCATGTTCTGCATGATGAATTTATGAAGGCATGGTCAATGTGACTGCCAATTGCACTTTTTAAACCATCCACCCTTGTGATCATGTATACAAATAAACAATCCATTGCAAAGGAATGTACGGCTTTAGGATATCTTTTACAGTTTGCTACCACAACATATGTAAAAGTAAAGAGCTTTGAAGGAAAATATATTACTTTATCTCCCCGACCTCCCCCCTAAACACCCCTTTAATAGTAAAGTAAGTTAACTTGTACAATCTCAGGGGTTTTCTTTTTTTTTTTTTTCATGCAATGCATGCTATGAAACAACAACAACAAAAAAATCTGCCATTTGTTACATTCTGGCCATAGAGAAATCCTGCATATCTCCCTTTTGGAAACCATACATATCATCCTGCAAACTTGCATGGAGGGAGATTACATTTGTCCAAAGAAGAGGTCTTCTATGCCTGCACAGTTCCACCCAGACGTTTATAAGCCATCATTGTCCATCTCGTTTTCTCCATGTCAAGTCACTTTGACTGCCTCTGTTGGCATATATTTAGCAATGACAGGACTTTCTTTGCAAAGATCTGCATGTAAAGAATATAATCAATACTTGAGCTTCTCTCCTGTGCTTTTCAAACCAAGCTGGGTGTTTTATAGCAAGGAGGAGAAAGGAGAAAGAGCTACATGCAGAGGCAGCCAATTTTCTTCTCTGCCAATATATATATTTTTCCCCATGCAATCAGCCAGCCAGCTAGAGACCTCTCTACAGTGTATCTTATTGCTTTCAACATAGGAGAGACACCATGCAAAGTTTTGTCCTACTGCTTGTATTTTGCTCACACTCTTGTAAGGTTCCTATGGCTCAACAATATCCTGAGAAAAGCAAAAATCTTTAGTCATTGGCAAGTTTCAGCATTGGACTATATGACAATCTAAGCCACTTCCAAAAAAGCCAGTGGATCTACCATTAGCTGAAAAAAGCACATACCAGGATGGGGTGCACCACCACAAGAAACTATGTGGTGCCTCCAGCGTAGCATCTTATGTACCAATAACATGCAGTGTTATGGCCCGCTGAAGCAACTTAATAACTTTATATGATGAAGGATCTGGCCGAGATAAGTGTTACTACCATTAGTAGTAACATCAACCCCATGAGATGCTCCCAAAAGGCGTGATACTTTCAAACATCAGGCTCTGCTTACAAGTGACATCACATAAACTAATGAGAAATCATTGCTTTTTTGTCTGCTCTTTTTATTAGCTTTACTATGATTAGAATTCTAGAATCTAGAAGAGCATTCTTTGCTACTGATCCACGCTATGGAATGTCTCATGAAGCTCGAAGAATTCCAGGCTTGAAGGACCTTTCTACCATTTTTCCATGTCTTCAAACTAATCTGTTAAGGCTTATAACATTTCAAAACCTTCTTTTAAAAGAAAAAAACCCAAAAAGTAAAATCATAGAATATTGGCTCAACAACAGAATGGTCAAACTCAGTAAAGTACAGCCTGATCACAGCAGCATCTTTCATGCTTTGACATGCCAAGAGTAGTATCCCTTGCAACATGGCCTTGGCTGGAAATGGTGGAAGCAAAAACATTCCTATGTTTCAATGGTCCCCCTTCTTTGATATAAAGAGCATTATAAAGGAGCTGGAAATATATAAATGCAAACCCTCAATCTGTCATAGAGAAATTATCATACTATCAAGTCACTGTGTTGTATGCGATTGTACTGAACCTTTGGAATTTCATATTGTATTATCTGATACTAAAAATGTCTCTAGCTCCCCACCCCTGCCATCAAAAGCATTTATAGTTCTGTTGCTATAGAGATACTACTCAATTTGTTTACCAGCATTTTTGCATGCATTCGGTTTCCTCTTCCCTCTGCCAGTTTTTTAGTCATGCACCAAACAGCTCAGCAAATCAGAGGCATTGTTATGCAATCTATGGAATGAAAATCTATAGAAACGCTAAAGGCATCCTTAACAATATTCCCCCACCCACCCCAAACCAGGCCAACAATATGCTGACATTTAACATTCCTTTGGCCAGCTGGCCACACTTTCAATCAACTGGGTGGAGCCACAGTCTTTCAGTTGCTTTGTGATAATTGTCCACTTGTCATTCCTATTAGAAGCAAACTCACAAAGCACTGGACCAAAAACCTGGGCTCAAGCTGAATGAAAAATGACCACCATGTATCCAGTATAGAATCAGATATAAAACACTTTGCTACAAAGGTAAACTTAAGAAAAACTTTCATATGAAAGTACAATGATCCTCCTATATCTTATCATTAATAAATGTTGAAATTATAATTAAGTATACTCTATAGCAGAGGTGTCAAACTTGGGTCATCATGGCATCGTCACGTGACGTATCATGACTTTTTCCCCCTTCACTAAACTGGGCATGGGTGTGGCCAACATGTGAAGCATCTGGCCCATTGACACCCCTGTTCTATAGCCACCCCCCTTTTTTTCTGTCAACATGCAATGCATCCTACAGGTTTGGTAAAGAAGTGATTTGTGCCACACTCCACTTTTTGCAGGGTTTGTAGAAATATTATTATACTCTGCAGCTACAATCCACAAGGTTTTTGTGATAATCGCCCAAAACATACATACATCGAGGCTCTGCATTTGTTTAACTGAACATAGCACATTAAGTATTCTGTTCAATATGAGGGAACTGGTCATTTGAAGCACCATGGCCACAACAGAACCTTTGCCTATGCTGACTTAAATGAGGAAAATATACTTTCTTTTTTCTAAATAAGCACTTGTTAATGTTATCATAGGTGTGATCTTAAGAAATTACTATTTTAATTCTCCTGGATTTAGATTAAATAGGCCACCATTTGCTTAGTTTCCTTTCATACGTGCAGACAATGTTGTAAAAAATATTCAGGGAGCTCGGCAATAAACTGCAGTAAAAACCAAAAATTCATCATTAGTTAATACAACTGAAGATGGGAGCATAAAATGGTGGTAGAACTTTGATAGTAGTTATTTTTCTGAACTATAAAACATTTATGCCTTTTTATCTAAGAATTTTTACTTAGCTATTATACAACACAGAGGTGGGCAAATAATAGAATATGTCTGCATTGTCCAATTAGCTACTAATTACTAACTTCAACAAATATAATATTTTCATGTGTTTCAGGAATAAGCAGGAGGGGATGCTATCCCTTGATGACTAGCCGGCTTGATGATGGAGCTTTTCTGAACTTGGTGGTTCCCAAACTAGGATCATGACCCATTAGGGACATGAGCTTCTGCCAGGAGAAAGAGATGTTTTAATGGCCACTTTCTCACTGCAAAGAACTGCATTCGCCACAAAGGACCTTGCTTCTTGCTTATGCAGACCTTATAGGAAAGAAGAATTAAAGAAGGAACTAACAGCAAAACTAAAGGGCTGAAAATACCGGTGGTGATGAAAGAGTTGGTACCAGGCTGGCCCAGCAGTGCCATAATAATAAAAATAATGGAATAAATTTGAAGTGGAGTCATATGACCATTAAAGTCATAATGCGCAAAAAAAAAATATAGGTTGGACATCCTTATCAGGTGGAATTATCTTCAAAGGGTACAAGTGCAAATTTTAGCCATCCCCATTTCTTGTCTGATGAATGGATTAAGATGTCTGACTTGTTACTTTTAGTGCAAGGAACCAATATTCTCAAACAAACTTAATACTGTTCAATAAACCATATCTTAAACTATCTTACTATCTATGTGATTAGCGGGCCTTATCTACATACCCTTTCTTATTCCTCCATCAGGCGGGCAGGGATATTCCCCGGTTGATAAGAGGAAGCAAGGTCCATATCTCTCCCGAGTGTCAGAACGGGTAAATGGCAGACCTTCCTCAGGCGACATAGCCTGGTCTATGTGGGGACAGTCTTCATTTGCCAGCGCCGCCTTGGCCACCTCCCCATTCAGTTTCGAATCTTCAAACATATAAGCAGAAGGCTATTGAAACACTAAACATGCTTTCGTTGACATGAAATCTCTTGGTAGAGTTCCACAACTAGGTGGTAACCTAGTTGTGTGTGGGGGGAATGAACACATTTGTCCTGGGTATCTTGGTGAAGTGCAGGGAACTCTAGTTTAAAAGAAAAATGTTAATGGGGGGGGGGGGGGGAAACAGAAAAAAGAGAATGTTAGCTTGCTAGAAACATGGCTCCTAACTTTGTGAGCAGAAGTCTGTAATTAAAAATGTGATTATATCTAGTAGGATGGAAGCTGGTACCCACATGATCTGTTTCTCATCTAGCTGTCTAGAACTACCAATATTTTTTTGTGGTTGGCACTCATGATGATTCAGACTGTGGTATTGGAGTAGCTTCTAGCTTTGCTGTCTTACTTTTGTTTTCCCCCAGTGTGGATTTTGAACACAATTATCCATTTCCGTATATACAATACAGTCGCACTCATTTTACGCAGACACACGTAGCATGCAATGAAAATGTGATAGCAGAACATAGATTTTTTTTTTCCCGCAGTAAAAATCCATGTGCCGAGGAGTTGACTGATGGTTGTCCCGCCCACCCCGTCTCGCCCCACATATTTCTATGGCAGCAGAGGATGCTGGGTATCTCCGGATAATCAAATGAGATTGAAAAACAAACATACATGGCACATGATTAAAAATGGCTTGTAAACATGTTTCCATCACATGTTTTTAAAGAGAACTGACTTTGTTTCCTCTGTGTGACTTGCTTCACAATCTCAAAGCAATTTAAAGTGCTCTTTTAAAATTTTACTAAAGTGCAAATTGGTATATTAAGAATATAGGTGAAATATGGCATAGTTCACTGTGGCCAAGAAGGAATCACCTTATGTAAAAGTAACCTTTTCAGAGGAACTGACACACTATAATTGCATCATTCAAATGCACAATGCTTATTACATAAAGATACCTGGATAGACATAGAAGTGTCTCTCTCCAGTTTTAGCTAAAGGGAAAATTGATGGAGCCTAATACATTCTATTCTTATGCTAGAATTTAATGCTCAAACTTGTCCAACACAGCCTGTAGTTTCATTGATTCATAATGGGTAATTAATAAAACCAATCTCCTCATTTTATAGGAGACCATGTAACAATTTAGTGTATTCATCAGTAAATAATTTGAAAACTTTCTGAGACTTAAATAATTTTAAGAGCATAACATTAGGATACCTCAAACTGTGAGATGGGTGGCAAATAAATTTAATAAAACTAGTAATAATAATGTTTCTTCCTAAGTTGATCTCCTTTCTTATTCCTGTTATAAAATTTTAGATAATGGTGGACAAATTACTTTTGATTTTTACAATTCTGTAGTTTATACCTGCTATACTGACTATAGCTTATTTAGGAGTTAAGTATTTTACATTTATCTTTACAATTACCTGGAAGACATGAGAGTACAGAAATAGCC
Organism: Myanophis thanlyinensis; assembly: GCA_017656035.1. Taxonomy (NCBI): domain Eukaryota; kingdom Metazoa; phylum Chordata; class Lepidosauria; order Squamata; family Homalopsidae; genus Myanophis; species Myanophis thanlyinensis. Next base: position 15,994 of record JAEANM010002525.1, on the reverse strand, counting down.
TGTCATGGCATCATATTGTGTCTTACCAAATTAGTATACTGAGTTTTAACTATATATATTTGTACCTGGCTTTTTTTTTCAATTGAAGTCTGCTGGATCAAGCATTACAAATGGATAATGCCAAGTCCCTGATTCTCCTTAATTTAATATAAGTGGATTCAAAACCTAATGACAACTGGCAACAGCACTAAGGTTGTAATATATCTTCAGAGAATATCCAAGCAACCAAATTTTTAATGCAAAACTAAAACTTTATGTAAAAGCTAAAATTTCAGTGAGGTTGCTAATTCACTAGAGAGTATAATGGTCTTCAAAATCATGTAAGATTTCAGGTGAGAATATTGAAATATCGCAAGATCTTAGGTGCAAAGGCTGAAATTGCCACAGATTTCATAGTGTGATTGCCAAAATGTCATGAGGTTGGAGGGACTTGTGAAAATCTGATGATTTCAATGCTATTTTTCTTGTGATTTGGGTCATATGTAAAATTGTTAAATGGCACTTGCCACCTGAAAAATTTGCCAATCCCAGACCTATGTTTTCTGCATTATCTGCTTGTAAATACAGATTGTTTCATTTTTTACTATATCATTCACATTTATGTTCATATTTTCATCCAACGAAAAAGTAATACTTGGATTTTGAGATAGTTTGAATCTTTGTACATGTATTGCCATTCTTTAGAAAGCAATAGTGTGTCCTACAGTATTTCGTAAATTATCATGGAGAATTATAATTTTACACAAAAATTAATTAAAAAAACAATTAATCTGGACTTCTACCACAGAACAGAGCAATTAAATCACAACATATAAAAGGGGCCAAGACAAGGGTGCTTGTGGACATTTGGTAGGATGTAAATGATTACATTTAATAAATAATGCATGGCTTTGAATAAATTTGATTCATTTAATCCTCCAGAAAAAGAGGACAGATTGCATGAAATTGTACTTTTATAAACTGGGTATTATATGTTTATTTCTTAAGACAGCATATGAACTATGCCAAGACAATCGAACTCTTAAACCATGTTTGATACTGGAAATTCAGCCTCTTTTTAAAATGATGTAAGAAAAAGACATCTGGACATCTTGTAAAATAACTTTATGATGGCCAACATTTATCCTCTACTCACTTGATTCTCACTTGAATTCTGAATTCAAGGAAGGAATCTAGACATTACATCAGAATCAACAATCAATGGCCTGTGCCCATTTTCTTTAATCCACAGTTCCAATTTTCTAATTTAGCAACAATGGCTGCCCAACCCAGGAAATAAATAAGAAATGACTCTGAAAGAGCCAGAAAAACTCAAGTATTAAAACCCTGTAATATCCAGATGATTTCTGTGAGCAAGGCCTGAGTTTCAAAACTAACATTAGGGAATCTGAGTTATATCAGTAGAGGAAAAATTATGATCTTCTTGATAAGGGATATGATTATTTTTCTCCTTATATAATATTTGAATCGTGTTCATTCTTCTAAAGATCCAATTCAGGTTTATTGCTGTCTATTATATTTTGTTTGGTTGCATTTGCAAAGAGAAAAATGAAAAAAAAAAATCAAAATCATGGAATTATGTAGATCTCCCCATGTCTTTGCTTCTTTCCTCTTGCAAATTCTGTAAATACAAAATATAAGATATTTCTTTAAAAATGAAACCAAACTGAGCACTATATGCTCAATTGCAAAAGATTTAACATAGCAGGTCTATGCTTTGAATTAGAGTCCTGAAAACATATGGGAGTGAGAATGTGCTGTCTCTTTGCATGCTTTAAAGCAGGGGTAGGGAATCTTGGCTCTTTCATGACTCATGGACTTCAACTCCCAGAATTCCTGAGCCAGCCATTTTTAAGCTGTTAAGACTCAGGTTCTAAGCTAAGGCAAGAGGTGCTGTCTCAGGAATTCTGGGAGATGAAGGCCATGAGCCATGAAAGAGCCAAGGTTCCCTACCCCTGCTTTAAAGCAAGCTGCATGTTTTCTTAAGTTGGCATGGCAATAAAGCACAAAGCATTGCACAGTTGTGTTAGAAAGCACAATGCTTCAAAACAACACAACACAAAAAACAATTCTTCTACTCTAAGAAAGCTTGGGGATAAAACATTGTGGAAATGCTTGTGGATAGAACAGTGTGCCTTTTTAAAAAAACCAAACAAACAGGTGGGCAGCTACTGAAGTTCAGGACTTCAAAACATAAAAATTGTTTGGTTTCCAAGTATCAACAGATGTGAGCCTCATGAGGTCACCAGATGGAAAGGGGCCAAAGCTCATGACCCTTTTGGTTTGAAAGAAGAACTTTCATGAAGTGAAATGGATCTCAAAAACTAATTTTGAATGGAACATTTTAAGGGATAATCACTAGGATAACTGACAATTGGATGAGATTTGTCCTAGCAGTCGAATCAGTTCATTTGTGCATTTTCACTAATTAGCAATTGTAAACTCTATCAAGAGATTAATTGCACCATCACTGTGGGCACAAGTTATATGGTTAATGACTATTCTTTCTAAAATTTGTATTTGTGATTTAGAATTCAGTAAAGCACTTTATTGAAGCCAGAAATGAAGATGATTCAATCTAAAATAAAATTTTCATTCAACACCTTAGGAAACATGCCAAGAAACCTTACAATATCTTAACTTAATATTAACAGAGTGATAAGCTATGTTATGCCTACTGTGAATTAGAAACTTGACATGATGAGATGGCTAGGTAACTTTAATGTTATCAGAGAGAAACGCTGGTGGAGTTGAAGGGTCATCTTTGCTGATAAGGAGGTTATGACAATCCACGACAGGCATGAGGGAACATGGGGCCATGCAGAGGAGTTGAAAGCCAATCCACTTAGAAGAATGAATTCCAAAATCAAATCTGGTAGAAGACAATGGCAAAGCACTTATGTACTAATGTGAAGACAATTGTATGAATAAGACTGAAAAGTGAAACAAATTTATACCAGATGATGAAAAATCTCATGTCGGAAGGCAGTCCCTATAATTACTGGAAAGCAACCAGAAGTGATGTTATGACCAGACCAAAGCTGAAAGAGTCTGGTCACTGATGATGCCTGTACTAAAAGAAGAGCTCCTCATCTTTCAAGGACGTATACAATTTGGAAAACATAATGTGAGAAGTATGAACCAAGGGAAAGCAGAAATGAAGCAGAATCAAAGCAGGAATGAAGCCTAGTAAATGGATGATTTAGGCATATGCAAATGTAAATGGGTCAGATTAGTTACTGTAAATCAGATGATCATATGGTATTTCAGGCATAAGACTATATGAAGAAATCATGAGTTAATGTTTGTCAACAGCTGAATAACCAACAATGGTTTGTTATAAATGTTAGGATATTATATGCTAGAATTAATGTCTGGTAAATATCAATGTTATATAAATGTATGTCAACCTCTGTGGAAAACATTGACAACTTCTACTGCAATTTGCATGTAGTAGGAAAATACAACTTTAGAAAAGAACTGGAACTTCAACATCATCAAGGCCACTTTGAGGTCTATCTGTGCCCTCAGAATCACCTGAATAGTACAAATAGGTGTGGAACCTTCTTGGAACTGTTGAAACACTCTTTTGCACTATTCAGGTGACCCTGAGGGCGCAGATAGATCTCCAAGTGACCTCAGCGACTCTCAGAGAGAGTGCTAATGACCAGATGACTGCAAAGAATATAAATCCTTCCATTTTCCATCATTCAATTCAGAACTGAAGAAACTTTTTGGATGAGAAGTGAAACATCCTCAAGGAAAAACAAAGGAAATCTAGTTGTCTTTTGAAAAAACACTTTTGGGACAACCATGACCTGGATGACTGAGAATCTCCATAGTCATGAAGTTAGTGAGTAAATATATCTGCCACAATCCTTTATCAATAGGATTATAAATAACAGAAACATGTTCAGAGGCAACTTATTCAAGAATTGACTCCCTTACAAAGTAAAGAGTCAGTGAAACAGCCACCATACTGGAAACACCAGTGTAGAAAAAGCCTTTAAAGCTACAGGAGAAGCAGAATTTAAATAGCTAACAGCTCCATGATCACAAATATGAAGAAAAAGGGTATAGTGGAGGGAGATTCAGAAGAATGCACAAATAACGTTATCTTAGAAATGAATAGGGAAAGATATAGTGGTTCAGAGTAGAGAAGGAAATGAAACAAACATGCATTTTGTTCCTATATTCATTTAACTTGTTCAGCAAATCTATTATAAAACATGACAAGACTGGAAGAGATGTCAGCCAGAACACAATTCAAGCTAGAAACACTAATATCTAAGTTGTGTAGTAGACAAGGCTACTTTCTTAGCTGAAGCAAAAAAAGGCTGAAATGAACTCATTAAATAAGCAAACCCGGAAAGTGAACAATATAGATTAAAGTGAAAGATGAAAATTACAAAGATAATGTCAACTGGCTTGTTAATGAACTCACAGTTGATGCAAGGGAGTGAATGTAGATAATAGTTTTGATTTTCTGGGACTCAGAAATGAAAACGGATAGCTGAGCAGTTTGATTCAGAGGAAGAAAGCAAGGTTAGACAAGATCAAGGGTATTTCTGTGACAACAAAATCAGAATAATTAAAGTAACAGCTTTTGTAGGAGTAATATGCAACTCTGAAAGCTGGACATTGAGATCAAAAGTTAGAACATAAATGATTTAAATAATAGACTTAGAAGCCATTATTAAGTATCATGGACTTCAAGAAAATCCAGTTGGCCCTGGTTAGTCCTGATTAGTCATTTGAAGCAATGACCCAAAAAAAAATCACATTTGACCAAAAAAAGTCACACTTGATTTTTGAGCTGCCAATGGAACAGAAAAAATAACAATTCTTGGCAAAACTGAGGAAAGTGGAAAAAAGAGAACAGAACAGAACAAAACAAAACAGAACAGAATACAACAGGTGGATCAATGGGGTTTTAGAGCTGCCTAGACTGTCCTGGAAGAAATATGAATTATTGGTTGCAGCAGGTTGAGATGGTGGGCATTTATCTGTATAATTGCCAAAGACCAGACCTGACACAATGGAACCAAACTTAATTAAAAAATAAAAATAAAGATTTTTAAAAATTAATTTAAATATAAGAGTTTTTTTCCTTCATAAAAATCAATTTTTGTTTATGCATTAACTGAGATCAAGTTATTTAGCTATTAGTTTAGTTCCAAATGAAAATATTTGTTTGATTATATACATGGTTTCATTAGATTCGGTAAAATTCTAATACAATGATACATTTAACTCAGTTTTATGAAATTGTACTCTACACTATTCTGTTTAGAATTTTGGGGTTCTTGAGCTGAATTATTAGTATCCTTTTTGTTTGCTCTTTTTCCCACCTCATCCCTTATTTTTATGCGCATTTCTAATGGAATTGTTTTTAGTTACTCATACTTTAATCACTGTGGCTTAAGTTAGGCTCAACTAATATATGATAAATTAGGATCCAGCCTTCTGCCTTCAGAATGATACATCGTTATGGATCACTTCCATATATTTATTTCTCTTTTGTTGAGAAATAAACACAAAAGCACTATCAAGATTTGCTTCATTGAAAACAAAAGTGATTTTTTTTTCAATCAGGCTCTAGATCAACAAAATATTTGTCTGCCTTGTGCAGCAGACTGTGCTCAGAAAGAAACATTAGATATTTATACCAGAACTCCAGTGGAATTCCAAAAGGACTCCAACTCTGCTTCATTGTTTGCTGTGAATGAGATGACTCATTCCCGTGCTAAGTACCCTCTCTAGGAGTAGTTCCACTGAAAACCATGAACTCGTTTTGATTGTTAAGGGTAGGGTAGCACATTTGCCATTAAATTATAACAGAGAAGAATTACAGAAGAGACAAGAAAACTCAGACAAAATGATGACATGAGAAAATGACAGCTTAGAAAGATGATGGATACAAGTACAGCTTCGAGCTATGACAGAAGTGATTTTGAAAACAGTAGTGGAATCCTCTTACAGCGGATACATTTTGGAATTATTCTGCTGGAGAGCTATGCAACTTAACTTGTTTTCCATGCAGATAGTACTAAAGAGAGCAACATAGCCAATTAGTGCCATGTTGCATCAAGTACTTACTTTTTCTTTTGGTATTTATACCTTTTTCATCAGGATTTGTGTGTGTGTCACAACCTCAGTGGAGTTTACCTACAGCCTGTGATATCCCTTGTTGTTTTGGATTTAAAGAACTGTACTCTAATGTCCTTCTGTTGCCCAGTATGGAACTCAGGTTGATGACAATTGAAGAAAAACTTCAGAATATAAAATGTGACAGTCTGTAACATACATAAGTTGGAAGCAACATATAGGAGTAAATAAATAAATAAACAAACAAATAAACCAAATAGTGAGAAAGAGAGAAAAAGAGAAACATGAAGAACATGTAAAGACTTCAGTTGTTTCTACACAGAAGCTGATTTTAACTATCTCAAAACTTTATAGTTTTAGCTTTTTGAACCAGTAATATTATTTTTCATAAAATTTAGAATTATCTCATGCATGTATCTAAGTGTGTGATTCAATGTCATCTTTGTAGCAATAGACCTTATCTTGATAAAATTTAGCTTAGCATACTAAATCCAAAGGCCCTTAATCCCAACCTACCTGTGAGTAGTTACTCACCAGTGTGTTGAATTGGATCCCTCCAGGAAGTGTAGGTCCCAATAAAGATCTTTCAGCAAATAATCTCTCTCAAATCTTACTGGCCAATACCCTCCTAGACAATACCCTCATTTTTAGAGACACAATATCTCATACCTCTAAAAACGAGTGAGGTAGCACAATGGTTTACTGACCGCTGAAGCCAAGGGGTTAAAATAAACATGAGACGATCAGGCTGTCTTTCCTTTACAGGTCACTCTGGAAAATTTCTGTTGGGTAATCCTGAAAAAAAGGTTTATTCCCAGCAGGACTTCCAAAAATGTATCTCGGAACTTGAAGTGGTCTTGCAGTACTTACGGCCTCATAGATAGTGTCCCTATCTATGAAATCATACTAAAACCATAGCAATGCTCTGTTACGATGCACTATGCACAAGTCAGATATTGAAGGATATTATATTACATTCAATGTACAGCTGGGAGAGGGAAATTTAATGTAGGTACTACGTACCTCTCCCTGTTACCCTTTAAAATCCCTGAGTTTAGATACATTCTTAGATAATAAACACTGCAACATGGTGACCATCTATGCCATTCATGGAGTGGAAATGAATGTGAAGGACCATGAGCACAAGAATGGTTAGTTAATGAAAATAGCAGATGCAGAAGGACCTTAGCAGAAGTTTACATCATGTATAAGAGAGTAAGAAAAAGTACACTGAAAATTCCTATGAAATGATCATTTGCTTCTTTTCTAGTTGTGCAAGCTAACCATCATTTATTTTCTATTAGTGGCCTAGTATAAACTTTATCTCCAGCTCTAGGATTCAAATCACCAGAGCTTTAGGCTTCCCATCTTATCACAAGTTCTGATTTCAAGACATAATTCCGAATTCTGATCAGATTATTATCTTGGAATTTATTTGTTTTTTTAGCGCAGCTGCTTTGATGTTGATCAGCATTGGTGCAGAAAGTGACCATTGAAGGTCAGATGGCTGATAATGTGACCTGTGATTGCATCATTTTCAGTGAAGCAAATAGATATGGATAATGCCACAAGGTAGAGAGATGCTCATTTTGTTCCTATCAAGTTTCAGTTGGGTGACTGACGTTCACATTCACAAATTTCCAAAATCAAATACATTGCTGCTAGACTTTTGTTGCATGCAGAGTGAATGATTGTCCAATCTTGGCATTTAAGGAACTATTACACAGTTGCCTCAACTTATTAATCACACATGGCTGAATCCAGGATTTAGACATTCCTAGACAGAGATGATATTGTATTGCTGAAGCTAGAATTTCAAATTGGGATGACCATAAACAACATTGTCACTGAGTTATTTCTTTTAAGTACAAAGATATTTTTGGGGAATCTGCTGAAAAGACAACCAGGGAAGTATCGCAGTGAATGTGAAAGCCTAGAACCAGGAAATGTCAGGATCTAATCTACCTTAGCCACTGAGAGGGTTACTTTGGGCCAGTCCCTATTTTTTAACCTAATCCCTCAGTATAGATAATTTTGGAGGAGAAAACACAAGCCGTACTATTCAAACTCATATGCTTTAATAAAGAAACGTAGACTTTTAGACCATTATGGTTGATTCTAGGGAGACAAATTAAGTCAAGGTTGGATGAAACACTCCAGTAATAATTCAAATTCAGTGCAAGTTTGGGAAATAAGTAAACAAGTCTTCAAATTTCTACTTGTGTTCTCTATCTCTGACATAGCAAAAGCAGAGAGCCAAAGTGAAATTGACTTTCAATTAAAATCTGGAAAGGTCTCACTTTTGTGCCTCAGAAGAATCAAAAATAGCAATGGCTCATTGTTTTATACTTTGCTGTTTCAGTTCAGAATGGATCCATCCCAAATGATCTTCCATAAGCCGTGAATAAGCGTTATAAACTCCGTATCATAAAGCTGCATCCATCAGTCATTTTTTTCCTCCTTAAGCTCATCTTTATGTATCTTTTAAAATGGCTGTTCACCGCCCCGAGTCCCTAGGGAGGGGGGCGGTATAGAAATGTATGAAAAAAAACAAACAAACAAACAAATAAATAAATAAATAAATCATGCTTTAGACTTCAGACTTCCTATCATATGTTATCATGCAATCACACAGTGAGTTTCTCCAGCCTCATCAGTCTCAGCAGAGAAATGTTTAATGTAATGTTTGCGAGACCTCTAAAAATATTTCTCAATCAAAGATTCTCAAATATTTCTCCCAGGCACAAGGGAGAAAGATTGTTATGTAAACTCCATATTCATGGTGTCCTCATGGAAATGTAACATGCAAATGTATCCCTTTCTCTTGTCATGCTGAACTGAATCACACTTATGCCTTGATCATTGCAGCAAACAGTGTTAAATGAAGTGATTAAAACAAATAGTATTGTGCTTTTGTTTTTGTTTTTGGTCTTTGTTCCTTCTCATAAACAAAGGGCCTGTTCACCTGAAATCTCTGGTGATTTTTTTCCTCCCTCTTGAAAAGGTCTGAAATGCAAATTGTCTGCTCTTGGTCCTGATAAAAAATATCAAGAAGGGCAAGTGCTCCAGTCCAAAGAATATGAAAACAACTAGTCCCAAATTAAAACAAATAAGCATTTATTCTATCAGTTATTTAAGTTGGTTATAAACCTGAAGACTGGAATAACTTCATTTTTGTCTTAGGTCTAATACCACTCTGGCCATGGAATGAGTGGGGGTAGAATTACCATTTAATGAAGAATAAAGTTTAGAGTTATTTTCACTGGGATGGAGCAGTTGACTTCTACTGAATATAACCACTGGTCCTGCTTGGTGCATATTGTTTTTATTAAATGGGAGCTATTCTACTCCCAGGTTTCCCCTGAATATACTGGAGATGGACGCTGAGAACTTCTGCATGTGAAGAACAAACTTGACTCCTAAGTGATGACATGTCCCAATTGTATAGTTCCATTTGGGATAGGTAATGGGAGCATTGCTATACCTGTAAATACACTCTATGCTCCACTGGTTTTTTTTCTGTAATTGAAACAGCAGGAAGCTGTTTTCCTGCAAAGCGCCCAGCTGTTTATAAGTACAGATTTTCTAGACTGCTAGAGACTCACATGGGGGCCCACAGGCATCCTTAGGAAATAATAATGGTGGCTGATTGCAGAAGTTCCAGGAAAAAGGCAAAACTAACATGAGATTACAGACTCCATTTTGAAGATAGGGGAAAGAGAACCTGCCATTGGAATACATGGGGATGTTTTGAGATGAAACATATCAGTGAATGTAAGTAGGGAGTGCTTTTTTGCAGCTATTTTATGAAAGTGCTGCCTCCAAGTGCTGAAAACTGCAAATAGGCTCACCAAACACAACATCTCACCTGACTTTTACTGCGTTCAAATATACCTCGTTGGCTTAATAATTTTGCTTCTGTGCAACTAAGATCAGGAATTCCTTATTCCTTCAATAAGGCAAAACATTTCTATCGAAGTAAACTATCCATTATGAGGTAGGTAGTGCAATCCTATAGTGAAGCCAGTTATGTGGGTTCTAATGAATTCTCCAAATAGAGACAGCAGCTGGACCATCCTAAATAAAACAGTGTGGTATTTAGGCTCATATCACCTTAGTCAACAAACAGACATATTATCCTCTATCATACCTTTACTACATTGGTTAGACTTGGCCTGAGCCTGCACTCAACTGTTTCAGCTCATCTGGTGGCCTAGAACATGTTCCTTACTTCTAAACACTGGAAAGTTGCACCAAGCACAGGAAGAACACAAAATATTTCTCTTATATTGTTGACAGCTTAATATCTAATGCACAAATGCACCCATTTTAATCTTTTCGGTAGCCTTTTAATCACTCCAAAACTCTTTAGAAGAAAAATAATAACAATTTGTCTCTTCATTAATATAGACTGTAAAAGCTGGAGAAAACAGAGACGTGTGCAAACATGAAAGAATATCTATTTTTGCACTGGAATTTACTAGTGTTACTGTTGCTACTACTAGCAGCAGTCATTAGAGGGAGATTCAAATAAAATTTGGGATATTTCAATACCTTAGGAGTAGAATAATCTAATTTTAAAATTTCCTACTGCACCAGAAACTGACTACCGCTGATCAATATCTTATTGCAAGGTGCACAGAACATTCATTAAATCTGCCTCTCAAGCAGCTGACTTCCTTGTATTCTATACAACAAAGTGGTAGGAATTATAACAAAATTGTAAAGAAAGCATATTTCTTCAAATATGAACATGAGAGTAATTAAAGAAACCCAGGATAAAGTGGGCATCTACAGTCGTTTTTAGATGCTATTTCATAGATCAACGTCCAGTGATAATTGGGTGTTGGTTGTGATTCTCTTTGGTTGCTTTTCACTTCTAGGATTGGGATATCTGGCTGATATTTAGAAGTTTAATTTATGATGGCATTGTATACAGCAGAGGTATCAAAATCAAGGCCTGGGCTTGCATGGTGCTTAGATCTTGCCCTTGGGGCCACCTTGAAAAGAGCGAAGGTGCCTCTGCCAGCGAAAATGGGCTCCCGAGCTCCATTTTTTGCTGGGATGGCCTCCTACTGGGATGGTCGTCCTGAGCTCTGTTTTCACTGGCAGAGGATTGCAGGAGGCTGTCCCAGCCGAAAATGGAGCTCGGGAACCCGTTTTTGCAGGCACTCGGGCCGCCACAGGAGCCCTGACATGAGTGATGTCAAGTTGGCCACACTCCCCCTGGCCCCCTAAAGTCAAATACAACCCTTATGTGGCCCTCAATGAAATCGAGTTTGACACCCCTGGTATACAGGGAATAGGATTTACTTTATCACCTTGGAATCTCCAGATCTCTTTATTCTGGATATGAGAGAACCCTACTCAGCTTCTTAATGCCTTCCCTGCCAATTAAGTATTAAACATTTCTTCTATTGTATTGAATAAACAACCAGGTACTGTAATCCAACTCTATTAAACAAATTACAAATGGGCTCTTGGAGCTGATGAAAAGCACAAACAGACTGTTGACTTTAAGGCTCATGCATGCAAGCTGGCCAATTGTTTTCTGCACATAACCCTTTTCATGTATAGAACCATTTGTTGATGTCCTAACATGAACTGGGCTGCATAGAAGTGTTAGCCCAGTCATAACCAGTACAAAAGAGATGCTTGGCTTATATCATATACAGTACAATTCACTTCATACTGCACATAATTCCACATGTGAGAAGAAATAGAGCAATGATAACAGATGGCCACAGGCCTTTTTTTTTTTTTTTACACACAAGGGTCACATATGATTTTAGAGCCTTCATGAAAACCATTTGGTTCTCTGGATTACAGGCACCCAATAAGCAGGGACATTGTTCAGCAATTGGAAGTATGTAGCATACTGCTTCATAAGCATTGTTTTATCGTCCCTGTGTTACAGAATCATACATGTACTTCTTTACTCATGAAGAAGTTGCATTATTCTTGGTGATGACTTTGTGATAAGCATTTGCAACCTGAGAAGAATGCGTAGGTATGTGCAAAGGGTAAAATAGTAAAGAGGCAGTCATTTGCATGGATTGTGGCCAGGCTGGAGCAATGGAAGTCTTCAAATTAAATTAAAGGATTAAAAAAAATCCACAGGAAAGGACAGAGGCAAAAATGAAAACTTTACCCATCTGGATGGATTTTCAAGTTCCACAATGAAATAACTGAAAAGTTGTACTATCTCTTTGTCATCTCTTAGAAATTAGCATTTGGCACTGGTGAAGCCACACACACAAAGGAAAGTTATACTTCTTTTGTGTTCTTTCAATAGCATCCACATGCATGGCTATGAGATGGAAAGAGAAGAGTTCTCACCGCATGGAGCAATAAATTAGATTTTCCACAAAAGTAAACAAATAAATGGTACTGCAAGACCATCATAAGCTTATCCTTTTAAACAGATTCTTACCCCTAAAGTTTAGCATGAACTGCTGTATAAATGATTATTTTTTTCTCGATGTATACCAATCAGAAGTGTCCCACCCCCAACACTTAGGCTGAATATTGCACATGGCTTGTAATTTACATTGATTTCACCAGCCAAAATAATTGGTGTCTGTTTTTCTTAAAATTACATTTTCCCCCCACAGAATAGGTCAATGATATTCCATGGATAGAGGTAGATTATGGGATTGAACTAATCAGATCAAAGCCCTATATGTTTGTGTGCTCTTTGAGGAGTCTCATAAAACTGAGATAGTCCCATAACTGACCACTAGCCATGGGATATTATAACATATTCCATGATGACTAGTATTTTTATTCCCCAACCTCTATGTTGAACCAATGTGAAATTTTTTTTGTCCGAATGGAATTATTTTCTTATTGCTTTCATTTATCTCTATTTAAAAAAAAAAAAAAATACCCTGTCAGATTATCGCTCAAGGCTCTTCAGAAGAAATCTGCCCACAATTGCCACCTTGCTCCTCCTTTTCCATCAGCCTTTTAATAGTAGATGGTTGAAGAAGCTGTTGATTGTAGACTAAGATTTCACGAGAAAGCATTGATGAGCCTTGTGTTTTGAATGCTAAGTGCTAAACTTCTGTATGATTCTACTGAGTTGGAATTGCCTGCCATAGAATAAAATCTTTATGTTTAGCTTTGATCCTTTAAGAAATCTAAACTACCATTCTAATAAGTAAATAACCACTTGGTGAGGGGGAAGTGTTTTTCTTATGGATCTGCATGTAGCTGTAAATTACTATTTGCTTTGTTCTTCTAATCCCCCAAATCCATGGTTTTCTGCAACTTTAGAAGTAGCTAAGTATAAAAGGAAAACAGATAGCTAGGGGGAAACATACTATACGTTTGTGTTTTCTTTCTGGAGCAAAAGTTGTGCCCTTGACTGCTAGGCAGCAGACAATCTTTGTGAACTATCTTGAAATAAAAAAAATGTAGTCAGTCAGCGAAAATTATAGAACTCTGAAAATATTCCTCAATCTAGTTATTCCTCCAGAGCCTTTAATTATCCTGTTAAACAGGACTGATCTGAGGGCTCCTAACAAACCTGCGCAGTACTAAAATTTTGTTCATCAGCTTCTCCGGTTTGTTCACCTGTCCCTGCAACCTGTACGTCCCACACATGATTCTGTTTGTGGTAGTGGGACAATAATGGGATAACGTGCTATCCATTGGGCTAAGAATGCAGTCTGACTGAATCTTTCAAGCTCTAGAAAGGATGGAGATTAAAAGTCAGATGGACATTCCTCTAAGAGGTTTCCTACCTGCTCTGTTAATTTCTAACATTTCTTCTTGGGCGAGTGGGCATGTGTCGCTCTGAGTACTGTTGTGTGGAGAGTTTATGACAGATTTACAATAATTGGGGGATCCCAGCTGGGGCGGCCGCGGGATATGCTTCTTTTTTTTCTTTGGTAGCTTCTGCTTAGCCATAGCTAAGGAGTAATACATTCCAAAATTGTTCACAATGACGGGTACAGGCATGGCAATAGTTAGCACGCCTGCGAGAGCACAGAGGGCCCCCACCAGCATGCCTGACCAAGTCTGAGGGTACATGTCTCCGTAGCCCAGGGTAGTCATGGTGACAACAGCCCACCAGAAGCCAATGGGGATATTTTTAAAATGTGTGTGTTCGCTGGCACTAGGGTCATTGGGTTTAGCACCTATTCTCTCAGCGTAGTAGATCATCGTGGCAAAGATTAAGACGCCCAGTGCCAAGAAGATGATGAGCAGCAAGAATTCATTTGTGCTGGCACGGAGAGTATGACCCAAAACCCGCAGTCCTACGAAATGGCGAGTCAGCTTGAAAATTCGCAGAATTCGCACAAACCGGACCACCCTCAAGAAGCCCAAGACGTCCTTAGCGGCTTTGGAAGACAGGCCACTGAGTCCAACCTCCAGATAAAAAGGGAGAATGGCCACAAAGTCAATGATATTCAAGGTGTTTTTGATAAATTCCATCTTGTTGGGGCAGAAAATGACCCTCATCAGAAACTCAAAAGTAAACCAAATCACGCAGACCCCTTCAATGTAGGTCAGGAATGCCTCCGTCTCAGTTTCCTGATAGATGCGCACCTGGGTGTCATTGCCAACAATTTCCTTCTCTGTCTTGTTAACGATAGGATTAAATCTCTCATGGGTCTCGAGGCAAAAGGTGGTGATGGAAACCAGAATGAAGAAGAGGGAAGCAAATGCGATGTACTGTAGAAAGAAAAAAAAAATAGAAGAAAATAGTTAGAGAATTAAGTTTCTTTGGGAAGGATAGAAAGATCACCAAGCATACAGAGATCCACTTGTGACTCATGAAGAAAATAAAGCTGGCACAAATTCCTAAATGCAGCTTCTTGGTACGCATTCAGTAAAGTAACCAGGTCCTGGCCTACTTCATTTATGAGCAAAGAAAAGGCTCACATACAATTCAGGAACCTTCTCGGGAATCTTCATCTCATTCTCCTGTGTGAAATTTATTTTGTGATTTTTCTTTTCCTTTTTAAAAAAAATGGTTACATTTTGCTTCAAAGTGGATGTTGTTTTGGCCATTCAATATTCTGAAATCATAAAAAAGAGGCATTACAATTAAATGCAGGAAAGTGTTTGGCCAAAATATAAAGTCTGGCATGATTACTTCTAGATGACATCAGCCAGGCCAATTGTTCATTTAATATAGCGGAAAATTCCCAACGTTTATCATTGTATCTCATGAGAGCTGATGCTACTGTAGTTAGTAAATTTTAGCACCAAGGGAGGTGGGGGGTGGGGGAAAAGAAAGCTATTAAAAGTTGTATTATTTTAAGTCATAGCCTTGTTTTAGCTCTGGGTTCGGAGCATTTTATTTGTTGCAAGCTTGAATATATGCATTAAAGCAAAACAGGTCATACATTAAAATAAAAGAAATGCAGCAATGAATAAGAAGGTATAGGCAATTTTTTAAAAAAGAGGTGGTGATAATCATAAGAAAAGTCTGATAATTAAATGATACCAGATACAATCAAAGTTTTCAGGGTAGAAGGAGGATCTGTACACTTGCAAAACTGGTTTGGAACAGGATGCTGAATGCTTTATGATATGTATATATATGTGTGAATGTGTGAATGTATGTATACAGAGGTGAAATTCAGCAGGTTCTAGCAGGTTCACTGGAACTGGTAGTAAATTTTCTAAGCAGTTCAGAGAACCGGTTGCTAGAAGAAATCTCCTTTTGTTCCCCCCCCCCCCTCACTTTACAGGGTTAATCCTGTAAGGATTAAGGCAGAAAAACAAACAAGCATTCTAACTAATATTTATTGCCCTGCTTACAGAAACTGCCCACCTAGTTACATGACCTCCCAGCCAGGCCCACCAAGCCACGCCCAAAGAACCGGTAGTAAAAAAAATTGAATTCCACCACTGTATGTATGTATGTATG
>JAEANM010002524.1:0-24351 GCA_017656035.1 Myanophis thanlyinensis | reverse complement strand
GAGATGATATTGAAAATAGATAATTATTTAAAAAAGGAAGTTTCATTGGACCTACAAAAAAAGACTGGTTTTTAAAATGTAAAATGCAAATGATAAACCAAGATAAACCTGGATGATTTTTTCCTACTGTATTTACAGAAGGAGCTTGCTAAAGCCTTTGAAGAACACTGTATGAAGAAAGAAAGAAAAGAAATGAAGTGAAATCCTGCAACAACATTTGAGTGTTTGTCTGTTAGAAGTAAAAGGAAAGAGTATAAAACTGATTTACTTGATCAAGATAAAAAGAAATATTTTGTTACCCATCTTGGACTTTTCGCTAACACCAGGACTGAAAAGATGATGTTTTATGGATTTGTTTATAGATAAGTGATGGGATATGAGATAAAGAGATAAATATCTGTAACATTCCATTCTTTGATTGCTTCAGCAACTATGTTGTTGTTGAAGCACATCAGATTCACCAAATTTTAGTTTTGAGAGTAAAGAAGCAATACTATAAAATTGGGGCAACTAAGAACAACTTTAAACTGCCTTCATCTGTCAGGAAGACTTGGCCAAACATAACATTATGACAGGTTTGCACTGCAGCTAGGAGATGTGAGATTTATCAGATTTATTCTAGATAGGCTATCCAATTGTGCATGGATTAAATTAGCTGTATCCAATGGTTTTTGCAGCTTAGATATGGTTAGCCTACTCTGCACAATTCACTTTGCTGAAGGTGCAGGAAGATAGATGTTCCCTTAACTTTATTTATTGCACTATGAAGATCTCTGTTGAGCTATCAGATGTGCAAGCGCTCTGAAAATTCACACCACCATTAGATCCACAAATCATCAGACTCCTCACCACAAAGAAACTGGAACCATAAATACTTCTGTATTTAGCTTTTTTTCTCTCTCTCTTTCTTAGATTTAGAGCTATGTGTAGTTCTGTGTCCTGCTCTTTTTCTTTTTTTAAATTTTTATTATAAAGTACAATAAAAAAACATATCCAACATTTAACCTTACTGCGTTATATATTTACACATCATATCTCTCTTAATGTTTATCATCTATTTACATATACATGTATTTACATTTCCTGCTCTTTTTCTCTTTATCTATGTTGTCTGATGTAGCACCTTGGTCCTGGGAAACGTTGTTTCATTTCACTGTGTACTGTATTGTATATTGTTGAAATGACAATAAACTTGACTTGACTTGACTTGATTTGAGATGATGGAAGGGAACTACATTTGTAGTCCTATTTTTGTGACCAAATGGTGATCCTCCGGCTTGCTACAAATAACCCTAATGTAAAAAATTTGATCTTAGAAAAATTTTAGGATTCAACTGTTTAATTCACCTTGCGTTATTGCTCCACTGAAAAACCCTGTATTTAAACCAGGGCTATCTAGACTTGGGAACTTTTAAGACTTCTGAACTTCCGGGAGTTGGAGTCCTATTTATATGTACAGTATGTATAGAATAGAATTCTTTATTGGCCAAGTGTGATTGGACACACAAGTAATTTGTCTTTGATGCATATGCTCTCAGTACATAAAAAGAAAGGTATATTTGTCAAAAATCATAACATACAATACTTAATGATAGTTATAGGGTACAAATAAGCAATCAAATCATATTAGGAAATGATAATGTAAATCATCAGGATACAAGCAACAAAGTTATAGTCATAAGTGTGAGGAGATAGGCAACAGGAAGGATGAGAATAATAGTAATGCAGACTTAGTAAATAGTTTGACAATCGTGAGGGAATTATTTGTTTAAAGAGGGAAAAACTGGCCTTGTGTCTAGTTGTTCTGGTGTGATGGCGAATCTATGGCACGGGTGCCACAGGTGGTGGGCAGAGCCATCACGATTGCTCTTGTCTGAGAGTGCCTGTGCACAGCATATGTGCATTACATGTGCAAAAGCTGCATGCACGTGCAGATGGTGCGGTTGCACATGGCAGCGCATGTGGAGGAGCTGCATGCAAGTGCAGGTGGCATGCACAAAACACTTGGTAAGTAAAAGGTTCACCACCACTGCTGTATAGTATGGTTTTGAGGGCAGGAGTTGAAACAATTTATGTCCAGAATGGGAGGGGGTCTGTAAATATTTACACAGCCCTCTTTTTGATTCGTGCAGTTCCTCAATGGAAGGCAGGTTGGTAGTAATTGTATTTTTTTCTGCCTTTCTATGTATTTGTGTGTGTGTGTGTGTACATTGATCTATACTGACTGATACACGTAGGACTGATTCTCGCGATTTTACAAGTGTCTTGTGCCTTTAAATGGGGGCGGAGTGGGGGCGCCAGGAAGGACCGGGATTTACGTTTTTGACGGCCGTCAAAAATCAAGGAGACCTGACTCTGCCCTTCCCTTTAATGCCTTTCTTTTCTTTCTTTCTTATCGGTTTCATTTAAAGGGGATGCGCGCGCAGGGGTAAAAGAGGAAGGCTGCCCGAGAGGAGAGAAGCGGGACGGCGGGGAGGGGAGAGCTTTTTTTGCCGCCCCCCCCCCCAACTGCTCGTCGGCGGAGCGAAGCCAGCCGAAAGTTGCGAAGGGCCCGAGGGCAAAAAAAAAACAACACAAAAAACCCCTTCGTGTTAAAGTGAATGGAGAACAAGATACAGGTGAGAAGAACCCATCCTAGTAGCGGGCCACACGCAGCCGCCGGACAGGATGGGTTGGGGGGGATACAAAGAATTCAAAGTGAATCGGGGGAGGGGAGGGCAGTGAATCCAGCCTGTTGTAAAAGGGGAGTAGTGGGAGGGGGACAGGGGAAGACTCCCTGGCTTCGGGCACGCTTCGCCAGCGCCGGACTATTGTTCTCTGCGCCCTCCCTCCGGTTTTCCCAGCCCTAGATAACGGATCTCCGGGCGATGGTGGAGGAGGACGGCGCCGCTTAATGTCCCCGGCAGCCGGCCTCGAACACCTGGTTTCTGTGTGCTAGTAAAGGTGGGTTGTGTGTGTTGGGAGGGAGGTTAGAGGAGACGACTCGAATTCCTCGGTTTTGCCGGAGAATTCCGGCTTCCTCGGAAGGGTTAAGGAAAGAGGGTCTGCTAGTAAGCAGGGTGAGTGAGGTGAGGGGCTCTAACTGTAGGTTTAGGGAACTGCCTGGGAAGGTGGTAGGAGTTGTAGTAATCCAACTCCATTGGGATGGGGGCTGTTGAGATTTCAAACGGCCTTCCTCTGAGTAAGGGAGGAAATCCCAGCTGGTTGTAAGTAGCAACTGGAAAAAAAACCTGGAAAGCTTCAAAAGCTTGGTCCAGTTCAAAACAGAAACTGCTTTCCAGTATGGTGATTTGTTTAGCGTGTGGCATGTCATACATACATGGACCAGCAATATAAATTAACATTTGTATTATCCAGTACAGTATAGGGCAGTGGTGGCAAACCTTTTATTTACCCAGTGCTGAAAAGTATGTGCTTTGTGCGTGCCATCTGCACTTGCGTGCAGCTCCTCCATGTTGCGTTGCATGTAGAACCACACCACCTGCACACACATGTGGCTTTTGCACATGCAGTGCATGCATGCTGCGCGCACTCAGGAGAGCGCAGAAGACCAGCTGGATTCCCTGCTGCAATCGCACACATGCACAGCAGGAACCCGAAGACCAGCTGGGTCTCTGCAATCGCACATGCATGCATGGGCATGCTTAGCTGGAGGTAAGCTGGCTGATGGCTTGTGTGTCCGGCAAGATGGCTCCGCGTGCCACTTGTGCCATAGGTTCACCATCACGAGTATAGGGCTTTTGGAGATTCTCCTGCTGGTCCCTTTTTCTGGGTTGGCAGAGAGGGAGGTTTTGTAGCTCACCCTGCTTCAACCTCTTAAGAATTGGGGCACAAGGCATAGGTCAGGTCTGAGTCAGCACTGCAACCTGCTGGCTGAGCATGATAGGAATTGTAGTGCGGAGGCCAGCTGGTTTAAAGGGAAACCTAGCAGGGATTTTTAACAGGTTTCTTGGTTGATGTGTGAGAGATTTATTTCTTTTTTACATTCATTCTGCTCAGAGCAGTGAGGCTCACACATCCCATAAGCTTTAATTGGATTTGTTTGGTTTTGGCATCAGCCTAAATGAACATAAACAAAGGAAGTAAATACAAATAAATGGGGAGAGTAAGACAGGGACGGTTGGCACGCTGGTACACTTATGCACGCCCCCTTTATGGAACTCTTAAGAAAGAAGTGAGGTCCACGGTATCAGCCTAAATGTATCAGCCAAGCCAATGGTGGGGAGCTCAGTTTATGACTGTGCTGAAATGCAAAAAGGAATTTACACCTGGCAACATATAGAACACCATGTCTTAAGATTTGTATGGTGCTTTGGCTGGCTTTAGTTGAAAACATATATTCTAGTAGCTGTTGATTTCTTCATAGTGGTCAGTTTTTGTAGAAAGGTTGGAGGAAGAATGCCCTTGGGTTACGTTTGACTCCTGGGAGCTAAATAGACACAACCTTATGTGACCATGCAGTTTTCCTGGCAAGTGTAGATGTAACTTGCTATTGTCTTCTTCCAATGTGCTAATGTACAGCTCTGGGGTTATCCTGGTGCTCCCTCCAAGTATTAACCACGATTAGGTCAGCTTAACGTCTGAACCTGAACAAAGGTGGCTGAGCAAGATAATGTTTAGCAGATAGTCATTGGCTGAGCAAGATAATGTTTAGCAGAGATCCATTATTTTGTTACATTGACATGTGGATCATCAGATATTAGGTGCCATCAAGTTATTGTGGGTTCCTAGCAACCATAGGGATCTTCCCCATAGATATCCTCTGGGCTAGGTGAATGAGTGCAACAGCACGCGTATGAATGAATGGGGAAATCAAATTTGGATGCCTCATTCCTTGCCAAATCAGCTTCTCTTACTCCAAGCCTTTTTTTTTTCTAAAATCAGGAAACCATCCCCATAACCCCTATTCTCCCTGTGAGTTCTGGCTCCTATTCCCTTTGTTCCTGCTTGGTTCTTGCCATTTACATGTCTCCTTTCTGCCTCTTTCAAGGACAGATGCTGGGGACTAGCCAATGGAGATCCAGCTAGTAACAGTGAAGGAAGAGATTGGATCAGTTCTGCCCCCCGTATGCCCCCTGTGCCAGGAAGACCTGCCAAGCCTTGCTGGGCCCCATGAGCAAATCCCCCAATGCCAGGGGTGCAGAAACCTCCTCCTAGAGCCTCAGAGCTGGTTGTCCAGCAGCATTGAGGCTTTGGTGCTCCCCACTGAGAGGCCTTATAGCTGCTCTTTCTGCCCCAAACGCTTCAAGAGGGCTTCAGACCGACGTGATCACGAACGGGTGCATACTGGGGAAAGGCCGTACGAATGTGGCATCTGTGGCAAGTGCTTCACTCAGAGCTCAGTACTGTCCGGTCATATGCGCATTCACACTGGTGAGCGGCCTTTTCACTGCAGCATCTGCTTTAAATCTTTCAACAACGGCTCCAACTTCCGCAAGCACCAACGCATTCACGGCCCACACCCTGGGTACAGCGAAGGGACAGTAGGTGGGACGGACTGCGATTCTTTGTCTGCAAAGAAACCGGAGCAAGCGAAAGAAGGAAAGGGTGGCAGAAATCTACGCCCCACCCTCCTGTCGAAGCCAAACGGCTTCTGTCAGCCCATCAAAGAGTTAAGAGAAGGCAAGAACGAGGCTGATCAAAACCTCCAAGGGGGGAGGCAAAGTTGCTTTTGTAACACTAAAAAAGTAAGCCAAGAGGACTACTGCACCAGCAGCCAAAGACAACCAGGTGGTAGCATGGATACATTCAAGAGGATGGGACTGCAACAGGATGACACCTGCCTTGGTATTAATCTTGCTATAAGGCAGGGCAGCCAAGATGGTCTTAAGGCAGATGCTCTGAAGCAGGCAACCAATAGCAATGGACATGCTGGGGAACTAGGTGGAAAAAGCAATGGCCGCTACAGCCAAGAAGCCCTTCCCAATGGCCACAACTTCAAACAACTGCCAGAGGCAAGCAATGAAAACCCCACAGAAAGCTCAAGGCAGAACAGAGCAGGGGGAAGCCATATTCAGGAAGAACAGAAGGTCCCTGCCAGCTGCCCTGGTAAGTTACAGCTCGAGCGTGGCAGCAGCAGCTGTGGGAAAGGCTTCTTGCCAGTCGGGGACAACAGGGGCTCTGCTCACCAGCCGAATCGAGAGAGCTCTGAGAGGGGCTTTGGAGAAAGGAAGCCAAATGGCCTCAGAGGGCTCAAGCAGAGCAGAGGGGGAAGTGGAGGTACGGAGGAGATGGGGCCGAACGGTAGAGGGGAACGCGATGTGGGGGGACTTGACGAAGAGCCAGAGGAAAGCGATAGCCAGGGAGCTTCTCTCAGTGGCCTTCGAGAAAGAGAGCTGACCCAGGAGAGCGGCGCCCAGGGAGACTTTCAAACAAAAAAGTTGAATGGTCTCAAAGCCGAACCATCAACATGGCCCACAGTAGGCATCGCCTGGGGAGATCCGGTCTCGGAAACGGAGGACTCCGAAGGCTCTTCTCCCAGTCCGAAGGCTACAAGATCAGCTTGGCAATTGGAAAATCTTGATCCATGTTCTACATCTTGCCATGCTTGCGGGCCGCAGAGATGCCGCACTCTCAAGGATCAGCTTGGAAACACTGCTCAGCATAGGGAAGATAAGGAGAGGCCAACCCCTTGCTTTGTTTTCCCAGCTCGTGAGCCCTCTGATGGACACGCACCGTCTCTGCTTGAATCCAAGCCGTTTCTCTGCTTTGCCTGCCCCAAACAGTTCCGCCGTGCCACAGACCTGAAAGAGCATCTGCGAGTGCACACTGGTGAAAGGCCCTTTGGCTGCAGCGTCTGCGGCAAGCGGTTCACACAGAGTTCAGCCTTAACCACTCACCGGAGACTGCACACTGGAGAGAAGCCCTTTGAATGTGTGGTCTGTTGCCGTCGTTTCAATAACTCCTCTAACTTTGCCAAGCATCGTCGAATACATGGGCCAGACAGCATGGGGCATAGGAATAAAGCAGTGGAAAAAGAGCTCTCTGGAAGGTAAAAACCACATTTGATTTTGTTTTTCAGCAGGAATTCCATTCAAAGGTAGAACAAAAAACCAAGGATGAAATGAGCTATTGCAATACTGAATGCTGATTTTTAGTAAGCCATTTTCCAGACAACTCAGTGCCTCCAGATGTCTGGAAACTCCATGTCTATGAACAGCAATCAGCATGTTCATAGTGGGCAATTGTGCCCCAAATCATTGGAAAGCACCAGGTTGTTAGCTGGAATCTGGCATTTCATAGGCAGGGCAGTTGTACCCAGCTTTTCTTGACTTACAACTTTGATAACAGCGAAGCAGAGGCTGCAATCAAATTACAATTTCTGATTCCAGGTTGTGAATAACCAGAGAAAATTAAAATGCAAAAGCAGGAAGGAGTATGCAGATCTGTAATTCATTGAGGTAACCGCATCCTGGGGTTTGATTATGAGGCTTGAATTGAGTCACAGGAATCAGCAGAGTTAATGTTTGGCAGAAATCAATCAAAATCATGTTTTGGCTTGGTATTATAGGTAGTTCTCCACTTATCAACTGCAATTGGGACTTCTGTTCAGCAAGTCGTGCCCAATGTTTGCCGCAGTTGCTAAGCAAATCACTGCAGCTAAGGGAATCTTGCGATTTTAGACAAATCTGACTTCCTCCATTGACTTTGTTGGAAGCCATCTGGGAAGGTTGCAAATGGTGATCATATGATCATGGGACCCTGCGAGCATCATAAATACATGCCAGTTTCCAAGTGCCTGAATTTTGTTCATGCGACTATAGGGGTTGTTTGCAATGGGCATAAAAAATGTGAGTACTAGTTGTAAATAACTTTCTCTGTGCTGTTGTAACTTCAAATGGTTGCTAAACAAATGGTTGTAAGTGGAGGACTACTTGTTTATTAAACCCAAGCCAATGAACAGAAGCCTTAAAGTTTGTACTAATGCCTGTTTGTTTCTGAACTGAGGCACAGAATGGAAAGCAGACTTGATTAGATTTGGGGACTGCCTGTGCCCTCTGCTAGCTCGGTGTACTGTAGGTAACACAAGATGTTGTGCAAACTCACCCAACCTAGATAAGTTAGTAAATCTTGATTCTGTTAACCATAAGCTAGAATGCTATGTGAACAGAGCCATATTCTGGTCAGATGTCTGTACTTTCCTCTTGCAGAAAAAAAAATGTTACCTACAAATTTAAAGTACCTGAGACATGAATAGTTTGTCTTGAAATTCTAAACTTACTAGCCTAGGCACAAGTCCTATGGAATCAAACTGGCCTTACTTCTGACTTTATATTTTATGTTGGCATGGAATATAATTTTGCAATACATGTAGATGTTACAACACGCTCGTTTTAATTATGACTGTATTTTCAACTAGGTATAAAATTATTTTAAAAATATACGCCGCAAAATATTTAAGTAAATAAAAAATTCTTATATTATGCCAATGAAGTAAACTCTGTGTGTGTTTGTGTGTGTATGTACATGGGGAATTTCTATTGGAAAATAATCCAAAGTCAAAATATTAATTGACATTCTACTTTGTACTTTTAAGAGCTGTGGTGGCGCAGTGGTTAGAATGTAATACTACAGGCTACGGCTGCCTGCAATTTGGCAGTTCGAATCTCACCAGGCTCAAGGTTGTCTCAGCCTTCCATCCTTCCAAGATGGATAGAACCCAGATTGTAGAGCACAATATGCTGATGCTGCAAACAACTTAGAGAGGGCTATAAAGAACCATGAAGCGGTATATAAGTCTTAAGTGCTATTGCAAATCCAAACGTGTGAAGAAAAAATAGTTTATATCAACACAATTGATTTACATATAAATCTGATAGAAAATTCTATATAAAAAGAACTGAATGACCTTTTAAAAAAATTAAATTGCTGTGTTCCTATCCAACATATTTCCAACCCAAATCCTCGTCAATTTAGATACCATTTTGTTAATTGAAGTGAAACAGCCGTTTTCCATTTTTAAAGGAACTTTATAAAGCTCTATAAACTTTAGATAAAAGTATTTCTCAATTCTGCATTTTCTCACTGTTCTTATTTAATATAAACATTTTTAAATGTCCATAATGGATTCTCAACTATTTTCCACATGAGTTGCAAAATGACACTGGACAATGTCAGCACTATTCTACCAGTCTCACGATGTTAAATATATCCAGAAATCTCATTTCAATCTATCCTCAAATTTTCCCGCAACACTTCATCTCATCTCATTAATAATTTACAAGAATAGATGAGCATGCATAAATGTTTCTAAACATGTTCTTTGCAATAAGAATCTGATTTGTCTAAGTGAAGAATAAGGTGATGTAAAAGAAATTTATTCTCTGTGGTATCTAAAGCTTGTCCACCTGCAGAAGTGGTTTTGAGCAAATAAAAGGATGCTCTGATTTGCTGGGAAAAAACCAAGCCAAATCTTGAATAAAAGCCCTTTCTCTCTGCAACAGACAAGAGAATTTGTACCAGGATCACCTTGATGTATCTAGCTGAGTAAATGCAGCTTCCTATTGCCTTTTACACAGGATAGCAATAATTCAAAAGGATCTGCCATTGCTTGCTTTACTTTTTTTTTGGTTTCATTAGTTTGAGAATTATAAACCTAGTTATTCTGCACTAATTCTAACAGCATACTCACATTGTTTGAAGGAATGTCCTCTTACATCAGCTTGTAACACAATCTGGTTTAGCACAAACAATATCCAAATTCTTTTTTTAATGTTTGTTTAGTCTGTACATTGTAAATCAGACACTTTTAAAATGATTGCTTGGCTTAAAACACAAAACACACTCCCATTCCCCCACCCCTGACTGAGAAACACACGCTGTACAGTTCCCAAGGGGTACAATGAGGGAAGAAGGGACAGGTTATCGTTTCAGGTCCATCATCCGTGTGGACAAGAATGGGGTCCTATACATATTTTAGTACACATTATCATAGGGACATAAAACCTTGGCATTAAAAGAACTGCACTTCCTGCACTCTGGCCAATGGGAAAAGGAGGGGAAGTTATTAAAAAGAAGTATTTATATAGAAATGTATGTATTTATATATCTGTATTAATATAAAAAGTCATTAGCTAACATGATTGCAATGGGTTAGGTCCTATCAGTGGCACACTCTTCATTCTGAGTTTGCAATTGTCACTAGTTTGGGGATGTTCCAGTCCTGTCCTAAAGACATCCATCTCCGTGTATGGGATGAGAAAGGAGAGTACAGGACAACAGTACCAGTCAGGGAACTATAGAATCAATGTTCCTCAAAGAACAGGAGAGTTGAAGAAGTTCTGAGAAGATGGCTGTGTATCAGGTGGCGTCTCAAAAAGCAGAATCGGGTCTGATGCCAGCAAAAGATGGAATATCTTCCCTGCCCTCTGCTTCATAGTTCCAGGATGAAGCAAACAAAGCCAAGTGGACGATGGGCATCTGTAGGATATCCGGCATCCTAGTGATGTATGTTCAGGATTAACAATCCATCCAAGAACATACACAAGGCAGAAGAGTACAGTGGAAAAGATGGTTGATCGTTCTTGATGTACATACTCTAAACCAACTGGTTCTTCAAAAGAACTCAATTTCCCAACCACAATTAAAAGCAAGATTACTTCATCTCAACAGCCCATCATTCCCTTAAAAAAAACTTCCCACGCAACTCTGTCCATGGAATATTACCTTCTAGCCCCTTACTCTAAACTTGACTAGAGTCCTCATACCTTCTAGATCAGCAGTTTCTTGACCTTTTCTTCACCATGGACCTCCTTTAAATACCCTTTTTGTGGCCACGAAGCATGGCCACAGACCTCCAAGACTTAAGATTTAAATCATAACATTTCTTCAAGCCTTCACAGTCCTCCCATGTTGACATTGCGGCCCCACAGGGATCTACAGACCACAGGTTGAGCAGCACTGTTCCAGATAAACTGGAGATTCTGTGTATTTTGTCACCATACATTTTGAAGTGCATGAATTGCACCTGCTAACAAATCCAACAGAGGAAAGAGATTTGGACAAATCAAATGGTTCTTAGGATAAGGAATGGATGCAAATAATCATGACAAGTAACAGTGATCAGATATGTCCCTAATAACAAACACTGCCCATCCATCTTTTAAGTATTTAGTTTGCTAGAAAAATAGAAAAGGCAGCTATTTTGCACTCTCAGCTTCTCTTTGTTTGTCAACTATACATTTGAAAGAGTAAATATATTTCCACTTTTACCGTTTTCCAAACATTCAGATTGTAAGTACATGAATTACAAGAATTAGTTACGGTCAACTAATTCCTTTTTAAGTGAGATCATAAAAATAAACTTACTTGGATGACTCTACTGTCTATTGACTAGCTAACAGGCCACCATTCTGAATTAAAAAGTAAGACCTAGCCAAATATATTTGAACCAATTCTGTGACTGAAGCAAGCATTCCATAGGCATACACAATCATAAAATTTGTGTCCTATATTCTAGGCCTGCCATTTTAAAGAAATTCTTTAGAAATACTGTGTCCTTGAGAAAAAGGCATAAATTTAGTGATTTTTGGGAACATAGTATATTCTTTGATCAACTTTTTTCCTCCATTTTATATTCCATGTCCATTTGGGAAGCTGTTACGAAGCCAATTAACAGGAACATCACCTATTGATTAGTCATGGTGAACTCATTCCCCAGGATGAAGCATGGGTGATATTAACCGAGAACAGCATTTCCTATAAGAACAAGTTCCCAGTTTGGGGAGTTGCCAAAAGGGCTTCTAAATTGTATATAATTTAGAAATACCTAGTCTAGGAAAGCACAGACAGTACACATGAGAAGGAAAACCAATACAGGTAGTCCTTGACTTACAACAGTTCATTTAGTGATCGTTCAAAGTTACAACAGCACTGGAAAAAGTGACTTATGACCATTTTTCACTCTTACAACCATTGGTCATATGATCAAAATTCAGATACTTGGCAACTGGCTCATATTTATGACAGTTGCAGTGCCCCAGGAACATGTGATGACCTTTCGTGACCTCCTGCAAGCAAAGTCAACAGGCAAGCCAGATTCACTTAACAACCATCTTACTAACACCTGCAGTGATTCACTTAACTGTTTCAAGAAAGGTTACAAAATGGGGGCAAAACCCACTGAGCAAATGTCTCACTTAGCAACAGAAATTTTGGGCTCAATTGTGGTTGTGAGTTGGGGACTACCTGTATTAAACTCAGTCCTATTTGTAAATTATGAAGGCAGGGAAGAAAAATTCTAAAGGGGGGGGGGGAAATGATTTCTGTAAAAGACAGGCTGATGTATATGGCTACCACAATTCACTGAATTTCAGTGACAAATTCAGACCTTTTAACAATTTAGTAAAAAGATAAAACAAGAAAAGGAACATCTAGTTGCAATCACTTCTGGAGACAGAAGAGGAACCAGTATGTTTCAGACAAATGCTAATCTAACTGGGCCAACTCAAAGTGGACAACATGATCTGCCCCCCTCCTGTGCTCAGCCAGTAAAGAAATTGTCTGGAAGGCTGGAAAACATTTTAGTCTTCTTCCCGTCTCTGCACTCTTCATCATACTTCTATATTTGGCCACCAGACTCTGCGGCAATTTGTTCCAGAAAGCATTTATAACAGTGCCTTTCATAACTACTGCCACTATCCATCCCCTCCCCCTCCCCATGTGCTCACTGAGCATAGAGAGTAGTTATCTATTGCAGGCCAAGACTTCTGGGGGATGCTGCCTTAAGAAATACCTGCACTCAATAAACTCCCTATTCTCTGTTGCTTAAAAAGCTGTTTGCAACTTTTCCCCTTCTAGGCACTGGAACAACCAAATTTAAACAGTACATCTTTGGATCTTCATAATTACAGACTGCCACTCAGCAATCTGGGAACCAGGGATGTGAGCAAGTGGGTGATAGACCAAAAGCAACACCAAGGAGCTTTGATGCAGCCATCTGGTGGAAGAGATGCTCTCGCTTTGCTCAAGTGGAAATGCTGAAATTACTTTCTATTGTACTGTCAAGCTTGGGTTACAAGAAGGGAAGGAAGCGTGAATTACCTGTGTGGTGTCCACTAGATCACAAGGGAGCCTTTTTTTTTAGAACTCTTTGGTTGCATCTAGCAAATTAAGTTTCCTCTCCAGTCTATTTAAAGGGGTGCACCAATGTCTACAATTTGATGGAGGAGGAAAGAAAGGTTATTGGGGGTGGAGGGGAGAATCAGAGTGTTTGCAAGGATCTGTTTATTCATTCTTGGTCAGTATTCCCCACTTCAGGTGCCGTGAGGATCCATTCATATTGGTGTCAAATATGTATAAAAGGGGGAGGGGGGCTTTGCATTTCTTCAGATTTGATAAGGTGCTTCGGAGTGCTTAGGGCAATGAACACAACACCTGTTGGGTGACTTTTAGGCATCTCCAGCAGTCACACAAATCCCTGATGCTGTGTTTGTGGCTTTGAAGAACCTTTTTTGGAGTCAAACCTGAAGCATTATTACCAGTCTAATAACCATGGAGTTACAAGGCCAGGGCAGTTAGCTCAATGAATTATGTGGATACACCAGGTCTTACTAGGAAAGGCTTATGGATCAAACCAGGGAATGCAGGAGAGCAGCTGAGCAGCCAAAGCAATGTGCAATCCTGGTAGATCCATCAATTAAGTTTATTTTTCTCTCCCACACAGCTTCATAACCAACTTTCAGTGGTGGGCAGAAGGAAGGCTAACATTAGGGAAGGCTAAAAATGTACAGTCACAGCTCTCATTCCAAAACCCACATTCCATTTGAGGGCTCAAAGTAAGGTATTATTCACACAGGAGTTAATCTATATTAAGTCCAACAGATTAGGGAGAGCATTGAGCAGAAAGGAAGAGAGCTCACCCAAGGGGGAAGGAGCCTAGCCTACTTTTGCATTTCCTCTCTACTCCTGACGGGGCCAATTTGAACATTTAGAAAAGCACACACTACAATTAATCCTGGGGTTTTGCTTCTTCAGGAGTGCATAATGGAAACAATAACAATTCCAAATGCTCTTTTTTTAAAAAACATTCAGTGCTCCCTAAATGTGGGGAAGTGGCATGCCAGGGAAGCTTGGCTAGAAACCTTCTGGGCTCAACTTTTCTTTTGTAGGTCAAGTTTTTGTGAACCTCCAGTTGCATCAGGAATGGGTACTGTTCTGGAGGCAGGAATATAATAGAAATGTTATGGCACAACAGCATTTAGACAACAGGTGCCATATACCGACAATTCAAGCAGACTCCATTAACTTTCTACTGTCCACAGCCATGTCTCACTACCTCCCAGGTCTTTAAAAAATTGAGAACTAGCCTATTTTCTTTATACATATGAAGAAAGGACACTAATTAAAAGTCTTTCTCTCAGAATGCAAGCAAGGCTTACCTAATACAGATTACATAGTTGAGTTTACACACAAGTTTGGTGGACATTCCTCAAGTGCTGTATCACGGTCCTTCCTGTCTCGTTTCCAAATGAATGGATTGGGGTCTCACATTTCTCTCTAGGTAAAGGGGACAACAGGAAGCACCATCTCTTCTTGTGAACTGGAATGCCATACTTGGGCTTCAAATAAAAAAAAAAAGTCATTCCATCATAACCTTATTTGCTCCCATTTGCTCAGAAACAGGAAGAAACTTTCAGCCCCCAACACTGTGGACATGTTTGACAGGCAAAGGTCACTTCTAAAATTGCTATCTCCCTTTTCCCCAGGCAATTAGTTTAAAAATCCAGAGTGGTCAAGATATTCTGTTAGAGAGCAGAAACCTAGCAAGTAACTGATGGCTACCTCTTATTAATTACATTCCCTAGCTTTACAATTCATTCTTGCCTCTATCTGGCTTATCCTGCTCGTGACTTCGATGATTTGATGACGCTTCCAAATCAGTGCCCAGCTGGAGCATCTTATTTTCTATACATGGAAATGGCTTGCCATCGTGGCTCACAGAAACCTGGAACTAGCTTCACATCCCATCGTACAGTACCAAGATACGGACCACCCATTTTTTTCCCCCTGCTTGCTACTATTCCAACATTAGGGCTGTTCCTTATGGGCCCCCATGGCAGCAAAGCGCTCCATCTTGTGAATGTGGCGGTGCTTTTTTAGGCCGTAAGTATTGGAGAAGGCTTCTCCGCAGGTGCTGCATTTGAAGGGCCGCCCACCCTGATGGGCCTGGAGGTGTTTGCTAAAATACTTGGGGTCTTTGAAGAGCTTGAGGCAGGCCCCACATCGTAATTCGCGCTTAGCATCATGGGAGCGTTGGTGACGCAGAATGGATGACAGATAGAAGAAGCTCTTGGAGCAGCGGTCGCAGCGGTAGACTTTTTCTCCCAGATGGACCCGCTGGTGTTCCAAAAGGTTGCTACGGTAACGGAAGGTCTTGCCACAAGTCGGGCAACGCTGAGGCCGGGCGACTACGTGAAGACGCTGGTGTTCTGACAGACTGGAGGACTGGGCAAAGCGCTTGTTGCAGAGGGCACACTTGTAAGCCCGCTCACCCGTGTGAACCACTTTGTGTTGACGCAGGTACCACGAGCGCAGAAAACCACGCCCGCAGACAGCACAGCGGTACGGGCGCTCCTCGGTGTGGCAGCGCTGGTGACGCATGAGAAGGGCAGCCTCCCAGAAGCGCTTGCCACAGACGGGACAAGAGAAGTGCCGCTTTTGCAAGTGCGTGCGGCGATGCAACAGCAAGTCATAAGCTCCAGCAAAACTCTGTCCACAGACCGAGCAGGCCAACGTGCGGCGCACCAGATGCACATACTTGTGTGTCACAAGTCCCAGGAAATGCTTGAAGGTCTGGCCACAGATAGAGCAGGAGAAACGTTCCCCACTTGGCAAGGTCGGGTGATCTTCGTAAGAGGCAATGTTCTCACCACCGGCTAGCCCGTTCTCTAGTGGGGCGACAGCAGCTGCTGTTTCATCTGGTGGTACAAGTCGCTCAGGAGCAGCTTGGTGGACAAGTTTGTGCCACATGAGATTCTCAATGAAACCAAAACATTTGCCACAGATGTCACAAGGGTAGGGCTTTTCGGCCACATGGACCTCCTTGTGGCTCATGACGTGAAAAAGATCAGGAAAGCGCTCTCCACAGTCAGAACAGCCATAGGTTAGTCCCTCAGGGGGTGGAGGGAGAGAAGGGCCCATGGGAGTCAGGGAGGGCCCCATGGGCGGTAAAGAACAAGGTAGCTGTAAGCGGTGAATCTGTTTGTGCCGAGTTAAGCTTTGGGGATAACCAAACACTTTCCCACATATTTCACATTTGTACGGCCTCTCCCTAGTATGCACTACATGGTGTTTGCTGAGGTGAAAAGATTCACGGAAACGCTTCCCACATACTGCGCACTGGTGAGGCTTCTCACCTGTGTGGATCCTCTCGTGACGCTTTAGTGTTTCCCGTCGCCCAAAGCCACGGCCACAGATACCACAGCAGAAATTCTTGCCTGCTGCTGTCCCCACCAGCAAGGGGTGGGCACCCAAGAGGCCGTAGGACGTTGGCTTGGTGTCTCCCTCAGAGCCTTGTGGGTCTTGTGGAAGGAGGTATGCCCCTGGTGGCAGATAAGACAAGGTATTTGTGCCATCCTTGGATAGCTGGGCACCCTCGTGTTGGAGCTGCCGATGACGTAGTAGATTCTGGGGAGCTACGTAGCCCTTGCCGCAAATGTCACATTTGTACTCGGGTCGTGGAGGCAAAGTTCCAGGAGGAGCATGAGTGGCCTGGTGCTTGAGGAGGTAGGAGGCATCCCGGAACTCTTTGCCACAAACCCCACACTGCACTCTTAACAGGTCTGAGTGTGTCCGCACATGTCGTTTTAAGCTCTCACGGCGATTAAAACTCTTCTGGCAGATGGAGCAAGAGAATGGCTTCTCACCAGTATGGATAATCTGATGCTGGTGAAGGTGACTTGGCTTTTTAAACACTTTCCAGCACAGAGAGCAGGTAAAAGGACCTTCGGCTTGAGCTATAGCAGCACTGAGGGCAGATGTGGCTGTTCCTCCAGATGGTGCAGCTACTGACTGAGGGTTGCCGCTTTGGTTAGGAGGCTGAGCTGGTCCTTCAGCACCAGGTGCTGCTGCTATGCTTGCGGCAGCAGCGGCAGCCGCTGCAGCCACCACATTGGCGGCTGCTACATTGACAGCAGCAGCATTGGCAGCTGCTGCATTAGCAGCCGCAGCGTTGGCCGCAGCAGTAGCATCCTCAGTCTCTTTGTGACAACGACGATGCCGGATGAGGCTGGAGATGTGGTTGTAGGTACGGCCGCAGGTGGTGCATTCGTAAGGCCGCTCGCCTGTGTGCACCAACATGTGTTGCACAAGATGGGATGACTGCTTGAATGACTTCTGGCACACGCCGCATGGGAAACGTCGATCAATGAAATATTTCAGCCGGCGGAAATAGTTCTTATCGTCTTTGCCTGCCTGGCTGTCAGGAGTTACCGTGGCTGCAGCTGACGGGGGAGCCTGCCCGCGTTTCAAGCTGCTGAAGAGATGCTGGTGGCCAGAAAGGTCTACTATGCCCCACTGAGGAGTGTTGTAAGCTGCTGCAGCAGCTGCTGCTGCTGCAGTACTATCAAAGAGAGGCTGACCTGCTGTTGGTACCACAGCTGGAGTACTGTATGGTGGTTGCTGCTGCTGCTGTTGCTGCTGTTGGGGTGGAGGTGGTGCGGGGCCTCCTGGTTCAGCTTTCTTGACTTGAATGGTGCCAGATGAGGTGGCTGAGGAAGAAGACGGGCCCTCAGCTTTGGGCTTAGGTGTGCCAATGGTGGCAGGGACGCGGTCAAAGTGAGCAGGTGGAGCAGCTGTCGGTGGCTGGGCATATTCATATTGTGGCTGTGGGCAAGGGAGGGCAGCAACGGCTTTGGCGTGTTCGTGATTGTAGGCCTCCATAGGTTCAAAGCGCTGGTGGTTCAGGAACTCCAAGAAGTCAAAAGGGTAGCTCTGGAAATGCACACCCTCATCGCTTGCTGCATTGGCTTCCATCTCCACCCGGGAGGGGGCACTGCCTAGAGAAAGGGGAGAAAGACTATAGCAATATGTATATGGGATACAGGTTATCCACATCAGCAGCTGCATAGTGGCATGGTATTTTCTTGTAATGTCAGAGATACAGTGAAAGAAAATGTGATAGATCTAAGTTAATTTCCCATCAGAAGATAATTTGGCTGACCTCACGACAAAGCCAATAACTATATAGAAACACAAGTATCTTGTGAAACAATTTGGTTTAAATGCTGTCCAGCCACAAATTGGAGGGTCTTAATATATTTAAAAGTTTAATAGCTGGAGCAGTAAAGGATTGGACAATGAGACAGGACTTACTTACAGTTATAGCTAATTGGTTAACGAGAGCTGGCCAACACACAAGGCCTCTTTATACCACCTATTGAATGATTTCTACGACAGTTAAACAATGATTACAGGGACAGCCTTTATTTCATTATTTTAATAGGCTTTTAAAATTGTGACTGTACCTATGTTTTTATTGGCTGTGCACAGCTTCGAGTCCCTAGGGAGAGGGGGCAGTATATAAATCAAATAAATAAATAAATAAATAAAATAAAATTGCAAATGAATACAGTCAATTATGCAAAATAGTATATTTACCTATGGATGGGACAGAAAAGCCTTGCTTTTTCCTATTAAAGCAGCTTTGCTGCATATGGTATCATCAAATGTGCTAGGTTAGCAAATCAAAATCCAGCCCAATTTAGTGGACATCACCGAGAAAACAGAAGACTGTGGCAACAATCCAAGACAAAGAGATTTCATAAAGACACTACACACCCTAGGTATGCATTGAAGACTTTAACAACCACAGGAAACACAAACTATATATAGTTTGGTCAAATAGGCTGTAAGGAACTTTGCATTTGTATCTATTTGCAGCTCTTTCAAAAGCAGTCACCTCTTTTCCAGGAATCGCACGATAGCTACAGAGAGCAGCTATGCAAGTCAGGAAAGGTGTGGATAGGTTCTATATTCATGCTTCTAAGTATTTTCTCCAAATAATTTCCAAAATGTTCCTCAATCTCAACTGTTGCATTTGTCTATGAACTGAATGGCATGATTATTTCTTACATTTCTGAGCTAGTAAATAAATGATCCCCTTTGCTTCAGGGAGGGAATGTATTATGTTACTATGAATTTGGTAAGCAATTACCATCTTCACTCATGTTTGTTAGCCTTAGGATATAAAATAAGTCTGGGAAAAGGTTTAGGAGATGTAATTAAATATGAAACATAATAATTACAAACAAATGCCTCCTGTGCCATGTATATGGAGCAAGCACAAAAAAGCCATGGCCTAAGTAGCATCACACATATTTGTTTTCTCCCCATTTACACATACTGGTATGCTGCATTTCTTCATATATATAGAAAACATACTTTATATGTATGCATGCAACAAGTGGCATGCATGGATGTTGTCACATGCAGTGATTTACGTGTGGTTTTCATGCTTCTTTGGTACATGAATAGCTTGATCTATGAGCTAGATGGAGATATCTGCCAAAAAAAGAGAGAACCAGGCAAAGCAATAGGATAGATTATACAGCCCAATGAAAAGTTAAGAGTAAAAAAGTAGACGCTCTATGAAGATTATCTACTTTGCCTTGCTTAATAATTCACCTTCAATACTTTTTTCACTTAATTTTCAGTTAATTATACTTAATTTAAACTTTACTGTAACCTATGTCCAGGGCTTATGTAAATAGAAAGGAGGGATATAAATTTTAATTTAACTTAACTTTTATTTTTAGGTCTCAGGAAATTAAGGTCCCAAATTATCACTTTCATTACTCTTTGCTGCACAATGAAACACAAGAGGTTGGGAAATGTCATCCAGCTCCATCCCACTTTATCAACATAGATAATTAATAACATTTCCCCCTATTTTAGCAAATGCACTGAGATATAATGCAGCTAATGAAAGTTTGGAATCAATCCCTAGGACTTCTCAGATAGAAGAATATGTCACAACAAGGAGTGAGCAAAGGCCAGTTTGTCTTTGTTTAATGTCAAAAAGTTGTACTAAAGGGAAAAAAGTAAAGTACCTAATGCTGCGCTATACACTAATATTGATATTAATAATAGTGTGATTCAGTGATTAAGGAATTGGACTGACATCAACTGCAAGTCCAGTTTGAGCCAAATCTACTAGACCAATGGTCCAAGAAGGGAATGCCATGTATAACTGGTTATCTATGAGGTATAAATCAAATAAATTAATTATATGATGCTTGTTAGGAAGAATTTAGGTTTATATTACATGGACCCAGTGAAGTGAGTTTGGAAACAACAAAACGGTAGGTAGTCCAAGTCTTACAACCATAATCAAGCCCACCATTTCCATTGTTAAATAAGACAGTTAAGTGAATTTTGTCCCATTTATGACCTTTCTTGGCATAGTTGTTAAGTGAATCACTGCAGTTATTTAGTTTGTTAAGTGAATCTGGCTTTCCCATTGATTTTGCTTGTTGAAGTTCACAAAAGGTGATCGCATGATCCCTGGACAGTGCAACTATAAATACA
The DNA here is from genome assembly GCA_017656035.1 of Myanophis thanlyinensis. Lineage (NCBI taxonomy): Eukaryota > Metazoa > Chordata > Lepidosauria > Squamata > Homalopsidae > Myanophis > Myanophis thanlyinensis. The sequence goes on along the minus strand of JAEANM010002524.1, from coordinate 3,825 downwards.
AGTCAGTTGCCAAGTGTCTGAATTTTAATCATGTTATCGTGGAGATGAAGTGCTTTGTGGAAAATGGTCACAAGTCACTTTTTCCAATGCTGTTCTTAACTTCAAACAGATTAAATGAACTGCTGTAAGTCAAGGGCTACCCGTAGTAAGAAAAAAGATGCCAGGAAGGGCAAAATAAGTGCTGATAAGGCTGAAAGTGGCTGGAAAGTCTTGCTGAATTTGAAGCAGAAGATGAAAAGGGATTGGGGGCTCTTAAAAACAATAGATTTTGCAACAGTAGAACAAAGAGGTCAACTTAAACAGAGGGATGGATGGGAATGTCTCAATATTTGAAATGTGGTTTGGGTAAAAATCAAGATTAGTTCTATTTTTAATTTTCCTCTTATTGTTGGTAGTTAAGTAATATATACAGATAGGCTTTGACTCACAACCATTTTAGTGACCATTCAAAGTTACAAGGCCACTGATAAAAGTAACGTATGACTATTTTTCACACTTACAAGCAGCATCCCTGTGGTCAAATTATTGAAATTTGGGTGCTTGGCAACTGGCTTATATTTATAATGTCTGCAGTGTCCGGGGTCATGAGATCACCTTTTGCGACCTTCTGACAAGAAAAATCAATGGGGAAACCAGATTAGTTTAGCAACCATGTTACTAATTTTACAGCTGTAGTGATTCATTTAACAACTGTGACAAGAAAGGTAAAATGGGACAAAACAAGTGTCTTGCTTAGCAATGGAGATTTTGAGCTCAATTATGGTCGTAAGTCAAGAAGCATCTATATTTCATTGTTAGCTTCTCTTTGAATAGTTTAAAAAATAATTTCACTTCATTGTCTGGACTTTGCCATTAAAATCCACCCTTAAAAAAGGCATTGTGAGGAGACACTTTTCCCCCATGGCAAAATATATTTTTAAAGTAAGAAAGTATTTAAATTCTTTACTATTGATCAATTCAAACTGAGCCAAAATTATCTTTCAAAACAAGACAGTTTGAAGATATGAAAATATAATGCAGCTAATAAGTAAATGAAGAGTACCGGTAATTTAACAATACATCATGTACACGCTGCATCCTGCAACAGAAAGCATATACACTGAGAAGGAAATTACTATGTATTAATTAATCAAATTACCAGCGATGAATGCTGTATTCCTTATTGCTCCTGTTTCTTCTACAGGTTTTAAAAAATTCTATATCAATATATTTCTTATAAACCAACCAACCATAGGTTGGAGATTTTCAAAGCAAAACTGCATCACCTTTTATTAAGTAATGTCTGTGGTAAAACAACATAAATGATCTTTTCCTAAAGTGCTGCAGACCTATTCCCTGTGATAGATACATCGAAGTCTAGGAAAGTTGGCTTTAAAAGTACACACAGCCTACAAGTCACACCATGCAAAAAATGGGTAAGAGGAATGTATTGAGTATTTGGGCTATTTAGCTAAATAGTAAATGAGAACATCTTGCATACAGCAACCTAAGACAGAGCCAATCTAGTTAGTAAAAACAAAACAAAAAATTGCAGTGTACTTATGTACTTTCCTTACACTAATAAGATATGTAAGAAGGAATTAAAGTCTACAATCTATTATAAAGCAGACAGAAAGAATATGAAATATCCTTTTCATAACAAGGATGGGCAGGAAAGTTAAGGCTCATAAATCAAGGCTAATAGCAGAATATTGCAAGGCAGCCTTGTGGGTTGATTAGAGAGGGATATCTTCTTGCAACCTGTTACTGAAATATCCAAACTAGGGAGGTCTTGCTATCTTCATAACTAGGCTTGCGAAGGACGCCCATTCGAATCACTGAAGAGCCAATGCCATTGCAGAAACAGGAAACCTTAGCTTTGTGGCCTTGAGTTATATCTGAGTGCAAATCCATTCATTCCTAGGAACCATCATATTTATGGGAGTTGCAGCCCAATTACCTCGAAGCCCTAAGATGGGAGATAGCTGCTTATAGATAGACAAGAGGTAATTTTGTCAGACTCAATTACTTCAGTCTATAGCAGCTATCACCCTAAGCTTGGATATTTCAGTAACAAGAGATCCAAATAGATATGAGGCACCCATCTGACATTCCTAGAAATTGTTAAGAGCCGGCAGACAATTAAAAAAAAATAAGGTGGAGTTGAGATAACATTTGAGGTAAGTCGCAAAATCGCAACTTTCTGGGTGAGCAAGAGACTCGACCTGTACCGAATTGTACCATTCGTTTATACAGGCTGGATGAAGGTATATGAAGGAAAATATTTATTTTATGGGAAAGGATAATAATGGAAGCTGGCTATCTTTTCCATGTCTAGCCAGCCCCTCAGATGACTCTGGGTGGCTTAAGGATGAAATAGGACAATAAGGTGGGCAGTAGTTTTATTTGAGCTTATTGTGGGGGCAGAACAAAATTTCGGGGTTTATTTAGACGGGGCACAAGTCCCGATAAAAGGATTACAAGCACAACTTTCGCGGGGTCGGTGGGGAACAGACAACGACAAAGCGCGGGCTTCGCTTCGGGGGAGGCTCTTAAGATGCAAGGACGGGGCAACAGGGAGGAGACGGGCGGCGGGGGGGGGGGAGAAAAAGGGCGCCAGGCTGGAAAAGCAGCGCGTGCTGGAGGTTGGTGCGGGGGGGGGGGGAGGTGAGTCAGGATGGCAGAATAGCCGGGGTGGGGCTGCTTCAAAGGGAGCGGAAGTTAACCCAAGCCCCGCGCGCGCTGCTGCGGTCGTTATCCGTGCGCGAGGGTTTTTTTTTTTTTTTAAATCTCGCCTTCGGGGGGGGGGGAAATCAGGTACGAAGGGGTGGGGGTGGGGTGGGAAACCGAAAGGCCAGAGTGGGCTCCATGGAGGCACTCACCGGTGTGTGGCGCTGCCCCAGCCTCCTCCGCGCCCCAGGCTGGGGGCTGGTGGTCCTTGGATAGCAAGATTTAGAGTGTGTGTGTGCGGGGGGTTGCCCCCTGGCCCTTCCCTTGCCCCCAGGATTCGCGGGGAGGGGCGTTTCTGCTCCCTCGCGGGTGGGGGGGGGCAGGGAGGGGGGGCACTGCCAGGCTGCAATTCACACAGGGCCCAGCCGGAACCGGAAGTTTCCCTCCCCAAGCAAGAGCACCGTTTCCTGCTCCCTCCTCCTCTTACCCACAGGCCTCTGCGAATTTTATTCCTTTCCCTTCTCCTCCCTCTCCCCCTCCCTTCGTTTCCCAGAGCCCCACGCGCTTGCCCACTTCTCCTCCGTCGCTCCCCCCCCTCTCGAGGTGGTGGGGTGGGTGGGTTTCTGAGTCGTCGCGAGAGCTGGAAGTTTATTTATTTATTTATTTATTTATTGGGGAAGAGGGGGGCGCGAGTCGTTGAGGGATGAGGGGTTGGGGGGGGCGGAGCACGTGCAGAGAAGGAGGAAAGCCTTGCTGCCCGCTTAAAAGCCTTGTCAGCGTGTCGGTGCAAAATGCGGGCATTTAAAGAGGTTTTTTTTACTGGTATTTCAGTAGTAACATTTTGGTTAAGTAATACCTAAATGAAATGTTCATTAAATGGGAATTCTTCTCCTCTCTCCTCTTCTTTCCTCTTTCCTTCTCCTCCCCCCTCCACTTTCCTCTCCTTCCCTCTATTCTTCTCCACTTCCCTCTCTCCTTTCCCCCTCTCTATTTCCCTCTCCTTTCCTCTACTTCTCCCCCTCCACTTCCCTCTCCTTCCCTCTCTTCTTCTTCCTTCTCTTTCCTCTCCTCCACTTCCCTTTCTCCTCTCCTCGACTTCCCTCTCTCCCCCCCTCTTTCCTCCCCTCCCCTTCCCTCTTTCCTTCTCCTCCCCCTCCCCTCTCTTCTTCCCTCTTT
>JAEANM010002523.1:0-24352 GCA_017656035.1 Myanophis thanlyinensis | reverse complement strand
AAAGAAAGAAAGAAAAAGAATTTCATTCTCAGCTCTGCAAGTGACAGTCATCTGAAGAAGTCTACACTGTGGTCCTATAAGAACAGAATAAGCATATTCCTGTTCTTATCATTGGCTTTCTCATGTTGTTGTTGCTCCTCAACATTGTTAAAAACAGTAACAAGCTGCTCTACCCTCAGCTTTAACAGAATTTGTACCCTTACCTTCCATTCACCTTAGACTTTTGGCTAGGAAAGTATTTCACTAGTATTTCTCGGATGGCATTGGCAGTGAGGCATAGATGATAGAAGGAACAGAGGCAGCCAGTGGATAATAGATGTGGAAGATAAGACATAGATTTACGATATGACTGTCATACAGGTTTATCCGAGGGCTTAGTCTGCTGCAACCCTCTCAAATGAAGTGAGTCTGGATTGTAGTAGTAAAAAGAAGATTGACTTAAAGCTATTTTTTTTAGCTTTATACTTGACACACAAACATATATTTAATTAAGTTATAATAACAGAATAACAGAGTTGAAAGGGACTTTTGGAGATCTTCTAGTCCAGGGGTGTCAAACTCAAGGTCCACAAGATGCTTAGAGCTGGCCCATGAAGCTGGTCTGGAAGTAGCAAAGGACTGGCCCACGGTGCCTCTGCTAGCAAAAATCGGACGCAGGCGCCCCCCCCCCTCCAACCGTTTTTGATCTCCAGAATGCTTCAGGAGGCCTTCCAGGCCCAAAACGGGGCCTTTGGAGTGGGCCAGGAGCAGAGGTGAAATTCAGCAGGTTCTAGCAGGTTCACTAGAACTGGTAGTAAATCTTCTAAGCAGTTCGGAGAACTAGTTGTTAGAAGAAATCTCCTTTTGTTTTTTTCCACTTTACAGGGTTAATCTGTAAGGAAGGCAGGAAAAAAAACATTATGGTGTTGTTTCTAGCCTAATCTTTATTGCCCTGCTTACAGAAACTGCCCACCTTGTCTCATGATCATCCCCCCCAGCCACACACCCCAGGCCACACCCACAGAACCGGTAGTAAAAAAAATTGAATCCCACCACTGGCCAGGCGGCCTTCTAGGCCCAAAACCTGGATTGGGCCAGGAGGCTGTCCTTGATTCAGAAAGTTGTAATTTATACTTCTAGTCTTCCTACGGAGTCAGATTCTTGATCTGGTCTCTCTCATAAGGTGATCAAGTATTAAAAGAACAAAATCCCAGGAATGTACGCCTCTCTATTTTTATAAGTTTATAAAACCATGACTGTGGAAGTATGGTCCCATGTCACACCCACCATGCCCACACCCACCATGGCCATGGACCCCACCCCACCCGGCCCTCCAAGGTCAAAGCCAGTCCTGATATGGCCATCAATAAAATGAGTTTGACACCCCTGTTCTAGTCCAACCCCTGCTTAGGCAGGAAATCCTATACCACTTCAGACAAATTATTCTCCAACCTCTTACAAACTTCCAGTATTGGAACACCCACAACTTCTGGAGGCATGCTGTTCCACTGATTAATTGTTCTAACTGTCAGGAAATTTCTCCTTAATTCTAAGTTGCTTCTCTCCTTGATTAGTTTCCATCCATTGTTTCTTATCTTGCCTTCAAGTGCTTTGGAAAATAGGTTGACCCCATTTCTTCTTTGTGGCAGGCCCTTAGATATTAGAGCACTATCATTTTCATCCAATTCCTGCAACTGTTTTTCATGTTTCAGCCTCCAGTCCCCTATCATCTTTATTACTCTTCTCTATAGTTTCTAGATCTCAGCATCTTTTTTATGGTAGGGCAACCAAAACTGGATGCAATAGTTGTGGAAGTGTGATCTTGTCAAGGCGTTATAAAGTGGTATTAACACTTTGCATAATCTTTGATTCTATATCTCTGTTAATGCAGTTTGGGAGTATATTGGGTTTTTTTTTTGTTTTTGTTTTGGTAGCTGCAGCATAATGGCTTTACCTGTAAATAGAAGATGGTTGTACTTTGCCTGATATGAAAGATCTAAGCAGTGTCAGAGCTGCTAAGTGCTTAGAAGGGAGACCATAGTTATAAGCCAGCTTGAGAAGAAACCCAGGAAAAAGGAATAGAAAATTATTTCCTATTTCTTTCCAAATGAATCATGGAGGTGTTCAGTGGCGATTGAAGAATTAAGCTTTATTAGTATCCCTGAAAATTATTTGTAATGCTTTTGTTACTACCCCTTTTCTGTGTTGACTCTGTTCAAATTCATTCACGTGCTTTTGTTAAAATAGTTCATTCATTAGGTAGTCTTCTCAGGCATAAAGGATCCCAGAGCTACAGAAGGGGCTGAAAATTTGCTTCCCAAGGTCAGAAGAGCTGTGGCCTTGGAAAGCAAATCCAGTATTAGGCTCTTCTTCCTTGTCTCCTTATCACTATCTGTGGTGGGTGGCTTCCAGTGTTGGAAATCCCTTATGTTGGGAAGGTGAAAAAGCATTGTGCGATCACAGTTGGGCTGGGGGGGGGGGTGTCGATGGGGGAGAACCATCCAGGAATGAGTTTAGAGAGAAATGCAAATGCATCTGTATCAATCGTGTTGGAACTACAGCATTGGGCATGTTGGATTGCCCCAATCTTAACGTAAAAACAGCCTTTTTTTGAGTTCTGCAGGGCATTTTTTTTGGAATAAATGGCTCCAGTTTCCTAAGCTCAATATGGACACAAAATCAAGTTTGGGTTACTCTCCAGTGTACTGAACAGAATTTCCCCACGCTGTGCAGTGTGAACTTTTTTTTCACCAGAATGTTAATGCCAGTGCAACTCACTTTGTGGTGCCACTTAATTGTTCTGAGTGTTTGTGTACCTGTGACTGAGTTTGCTTGGACTCACTCCTCCCAAACAACAAATACCATTTCTTTAAGCTAAAGACAGTTGTTTGATGCATGCATATGTTTTGTGTGCCATGATTAAGATACGAGCCAACGTTAGCGGTCTTTAGAACCATCGCTTTAGGTTTTAACAAAAAGCTTCACCTGGTAAGCTTCGGAAATATTTCAAATAAAAATCCACCATATTGTGAAATATTCAGTGTTGAAGAGAGACTGCAGGCATGTTTATATTCAGTCACTGACAAACCAGTCACAACGTACTTAGTAATGCATTGGTAATATAGTTTAGAAATCTCTGAAATTTTCCTGGTTGCACACTCGTTATTGGTTGTTTGTAACATGAGGTATAGAAGTGGCATCACTTGGTCAATTCTCTTGATTTTTGTTTTAAAAGCTGAAAAATACTACACTCTCTGAACAGTTATAAGGTTGTAATCACCCAAGTTCTTGGCATCTTTAATTGAAGGAGCTGTAATTCAATATACCGAAGATTTCATCTGTTTGCATTGCTTATTGTTGGCAGTGTCATTAAATCTGTTTATTACCCACCACGAAGTCAAAGTGTGTTTTTACTAGTACTGTGTTTTTTCTCTTCATAGGAATTTATCAATCTGGTACAATATTGTTAGAGGTACAGTTAGCAAATAATTCTCAGAGTTGGGCAGAGATTCAGCTTTGAAAGCCAAAACAGAATTGAGAGCATGCATGTAGTACATATTCCAAAAACTTAATGCAGCCAGTATTTTCTTCAGATTCATGTGACTGCCTTTACAGATGATACATGAACTTAAGAAAAAATGTGTTTAAGATATTTCTTGCAGATGCCAAGTGACCCCAATATCACATTTTGCCCTTAATTCCAAGGCTAGCATATTATTTTGGTAAATAGAAAAAAAATTACTCAACAGTTGAACGATTTATGACCCAAAAAAGGAGTTACTTGTGAATTATTTCAACATGAAACATTCAACATTTATAATTGCATTTTCCCTCCTCATAAGATTTAGATTTTGAGTTCATGAAAAAGCCTTTACTAATGCAGTTATGTAATGGTTGTAGTATCTTTTGGCTTAGTGCACTGTATGAATCAGTAACCACGAGTAAACAAATTAAGCAAGAACAGCCTCAGAGTATTCTAAATCCAACCAACTGTGGTTTATTCAATTGCCTTTGCTGAAACTGATCTTAATTTAGCATGAAATAGCACTCCATGTGAACAGATGCCATTTCAATACTTTCAGCACAGAAATTGATAATTAGTAGGTAGAACTAGGTCCCTTATTGTTCTTTTCTAGTTGTAACAAAATTCTCCAGTGTAGCTGTATCTCGCAAAACACAGTGACTGGTTTTGCTTTAAGACCTAAATGGCTTATAGATTCTTCTGTAATGGCTGAATTCAGACCAAAGAAACCACATTATGGCTTAGCATGTTGTGAAAACACATCCTTTAGTAGAGAGCAATTCCATTACTTTTGAAGACAAACATGAATACTTACAGTGCATGTAAATTACATTTACGCATTTCTCAGCCTTCTAGATTACGATTTTCCAAGAAATATAACCTCTTTCTCTAAATAAGTAACTTGCAAAAAAGATGGCATTCTTTAACTTTTTTAATAAGGCCAATCAATTTATATAAGTCTATCTACTTTCACATATTTATACAGTATAAAATAATAATCCCTATCTATTGGTACTTAAGGTTGAAATATACCCTACAAATGTATTGCAACTGGTCATTAAAATGCAAGTCAAAAAGAGCACATGGTATACAAAATAAATATGTAAATATAACCCCTGGATAGTATTTCTAAAAACATTCATTTTACCAGATTAAATAAAAACAGAAGAAACGACTTAAAGCTCTTACTACAGAGTTTACCTTTAAAAAATTATATATAGGAACTTTTTATTGCTTTTCCTTCTGAACAAATAAAGTATTAGGGCAAGAATTTGAAAAGCGAATATAGCAAAGTTGGCCTAAATTATTCCTCCCCTCTACAAAATGATTTTGAATTTGATGTAAGGAAAGAGGAAATTTTGAGAATACACAACTACAGAAACAAACAGAAAACTTTACCAAAGGATACAACCAATATCCAAAATCAGATCCAATATGGCAATAAATCAACTTTCAAAAGTAACGGAGTAAAAGCAAACTGGCATATTCTCTGAATTCACAAATGTCTTGAAGAAAATATTATCTTGCATGCCAAGATTACTTCTATGAAAATTCTGTCCTCTAAGAGAAAACAATTCTGTCTCTCTCCTTTACTTTTTTGTCATAAAGAATGCAGCGCCCAACACACAAATTGCATCAATTTCTGAAAGGGGCAGAATATTTTAAAAATACCTAAAAAGATTGATACTCAATGTCATGTGAGCAGATTTCCACTTTTGAAATGGGATTTCCCTCTACTTTGTTGTCTTCTGTATCTTGTATCTCTTAAAGATGCTACATCTTTAAGGTTTCCACAACCTTCCAAAGAAAATTTGGGAGTGCCCACGGAATGACAGAAACTACAACTACAACTTACACCTCAGTTCCCAATGTAGAAAAACACCAAGTACACCAAAACATAAGTGATTTGGAAAGTAACATTTAATGTGTTGATAATTTTTTAAAGTCTTAAGTAATACTAAGGATGGTTTCTGAATATAAAAATTAAAACCCAGAATACTACCGGTAGCAAATTCAGAACGTAGGTGGAATTTCAGATTCACATAGGCTTTGGCACTTATTTCCTGATTTTAAAAGTAAAAAGGCACATTACTGATGCTTTCTGAGTTAAAAGTTTTCATCTCCGCAACCTGTATGATATAGGAAACTTGCTTTCACATTTGGAGCAACTATTTTAATCTTGGTTACACTGCATGGTCTCCCGAGCTATGAGTGCTGAAACATAATTGGATGAACCTATTTGTAAAAATCTACAAGTTTGCAAATAGTTTTCCTATCTAAATTTCTGTTTTGCATTGCTTAGAATGTCAGCCCAGATTATAACTTAATTTGCCGCAAGAGATGAAGTATTTCATGCAAACATAAATCCAAAGCAGGAAAAATACATCCAGAATATTTCAGGCACCACCGCCAGAAATCTTGATGATCTTAACTTTCTTAATTGAAAATATTAATATAATGGGGCAAAGCAAGGTAATTTACAATAAATTATCTACAAAAAGATGTACCATCTTTGGGGAAAAAAACCCCATTTTTAAAAATATTTTGGAGCAATCTGTTCTACGAGAATCCTGCCAATGAAATTCTTCAAGATATAAAACACTCTTCTCCATTTGCAAATACCAGTAAGTAGAATACAGCAGCAACTGGGAAAGAACTTCTGGAGGGTATGGGGGGAACCAAGAAGCATGCACAGTACCTTCTAAAGAGAGATTCTGGGCAAAGAATGTACAGTAGTGAGAAGACACCTAGGTGGATGTAATTAAGATGATGAATTTATAAAACAGGTTGGGAACCTATGAATCTCTAGATGTTGCCAGATAACAATTCTCAGTCTCATTAATACGAATGCTGGTTGGCACTGTGATCTGTAATTTAGCATTATCTCTGGAAAACCATGAGCTCCTTACCTCTGTAGTAGAGATCACTATCATATGGACTGAAGAAAGAGAACTAGCAGGCTTACCTAGGGAATTTAGCCCTAGAATAAAGCTGCTGCAATTATACTTTTTAAAAAAAAAAATCTGTTTCCAAGTTTTTTCCCCAAAGAAGCCATCTGTCATATTGATTACAGGAACTGAAGGGTGTGCCATTCCTTTTACAAAGTCAACATCCAAATTGTAGGACCAAACAAGGTGGTTTTCGCCCCCTTTCCAAACTCTGTTGTGATTGTATACATGAATTCTGGAGAATATTCTAAGTATCAGCTGCAACTTTTTGACAGGTGCAAAAGGGCTACAGGAGGGCAGGAGAGAAACCCAGGAATTCATTGCAACAGCCAAGGGACGTAGTTGGATTCAAATGGTGATTTTTCTGAATTTCATCAGAAGAGCAGTTCTATTGTTTACAAAAACAGCGTTAGATATTTCCTACTATCTGAGATTTCTTTGGAAAAAAAAATTAAACTGCATAAAGTATTGGACCCAGAGAGAGTTTGTGCTACAGTATTTCACATTCTTCTGCATACAATATGAAAACAATGTCAAATAAGATTTTAAAAAAGGAAACTTAACAGAAGATGCCGAGAAGGAAAGAAAAAGAAAAATCTGGAATCAAAACAGAACCTCCATTTCCTTTTTTACTGACTGTGATCTGGACCCTACTTTATGCAGATAAAACACTTTTCTCTTTGAAAAATGGGTTAAGTACTGACTTCCTCCATTTGAATTCAACTAATTTGAATAAGGACACAGGACTCATTAAGCACCTTTGTACAGGTCATTGTACTAGAAGAGTTTACACAATATAAAGTAACTTTTCCCTTGTTGAACTTCTCCACTCAACTGATGGACCTATTCCATGTTCACCAAGTTGTGAAGAGGTGGCTGAAGTGAGTCTGTCTGGGTGTGCAACACTGTCAGATCATGCAAAGCTGTAGCTACGGGGGCTTCTGGGGACCCCGCTGCAGGCCTCAATTTACAGTCTGTTACAGAGGAAGATCCATTTTCATGCACAGCAGGCATGCTTTCTTGAACAGCCGTCAAACTTTGATAATGCCCATTTTCAGAGAATGACAGCAGCTTTTCTGATACCTTGGGGCGTGGCCCATCGTATTCTTCATCAGGAAGCTCAGTCTTATGATCCTCATCATTCTTAGAAGCACCTTCAACAACTACAAGGAAAGACTTCCAGGGTGTGTTCTTATCATGAATCTATTAAAGAAAAAAAGATTACTAATGCTACATCACTCATTAGTACCCACTGGAGTCTTCAGCACTTTCTGTAGTCTGAAACTAACAAACCCCATGCACAAAGCTTTAAACTCTGATAAAGTATGGAGGAGATTCTTAATTAACAGCTAATCTAGCAATTCTCTTTTCATTCCTCAAATACAGCAGAATATTTTAGAGACTTGGTTTATATTCAAGTAACAAAGTCTACACTTAAAGAAAATTTAGAATTCAGAGAAGAGCAGTGGCAATTAAAATGTTGGGATAGCAAGAAGCGGGACACATTTATCCCAAGTAAAGGGAAGGTGTGAAACATTACAAGCAAACTAAAAATCTCAAGTATTAAAATTTGCCTGTGTGTTCATTTACCTGTAAATTGTTTTCTACTTCAAGGAAAAGCTAATGGGCTTTTTGATGGCAAAGATCAGGCTCTATATTTTAAATTCTACATCACATTCCTTACTTGTGTTGGGATGAGTTTTTGTGGATTTTCAAAACAAAAACCCAAAGTGTCACTGTAATTCTGAAAAGCCTTCTTTGGCAGATGTCACCAGCAGGAACCCAACAATCCAGCAATAAGGAAGATATTTTATCCAGAGAAACCAAAATACCCTCTTGCTAATATTTGAAAAGTTCCTATTTTTTTTTTCTATCTGAATAAACTGCTTGTCCATGAAAAGTTCTTATTCATTATCCAAGGCAACTATACATATCATATTGTGGGATCCATACAAGGTAACATTTCCTATCCTTTAATGCAACAGTAATATGTAACTGGAAGTACACCAAAAGCGATTTTCACAGAGGTGCCCGTTCTCCCTTACTGAGGTGTGACGCCGAAGAGTAGACTTGTCGGTGAACGTCCGTCCACACGCGTTGCACATGAATGGCTTCTCCCCTGTGTGGATCCGATGATGGCGTTGCAGTGCATTGAGTTGAGTAAACTGTTTACCACACTGATCACAGCAGTATGGACGCTCACCTGTAAGATAAAGCACCTACAGAAATCAGGTAAAGTTTTGCCAATGAAATGCAGGAATAACCTGACTGAAAGCCTTGGTTACACTGCCACCTTGCTGTGCTACTCAGCATTATTTACACCTCTAATTAAAAGCAAAAACAAAATGTTATCAATTGGAGATTACAGGAAAAAAATAGGCCTAATCTCTTGAAAATTAATCTGGAGATTCTTTTCGAAAGCTGGTAATGCAGTTAGAATGCAATGAAATAGATTCTTATATACGTTAAAGAGGAAAATGCCTAAAGGTCTGAAGAACAGAATTTCAGGGAATAATATATATGAAAGCTAAACAGGAGCTGGAGTATTTGCAGGTAAGCAAACACTAACAACCCCAAATTGTTAAAGCTATAAAAAGTAGCAGGAATCAGTAAAGATCATAAGCAGAGAAACAGGTTTATAGTTGCATGTATTAAAAAACTGAAGAAGTAAGCAAAAGCAGACATTTTAATTTAGGGACAGAAAGTTCAATCAAAAGCAATCAAGTAGAGGAAAATAAGGCAATGGGAGACTTATTTTTCTGAAGAGTTCAAAGTATATAAATTAGATTCAAAGGCACTGGGAAAAATATTTACAGTGGTGCTTAAAATTTTGCGAGATTTTGAATTTTCAATATTTCTGCATAAACCTAAAACATTACGTAAAGTTTAGGACTTTATATAAGTCCTAAGACAAAATAACAATACCCCAAGAAAACAAATGAGTCCAAAATATGACATCTGGAATCTCAAGCTGCTGAAGATGGCGTATGTTTCTAGATCATGTATGTCAGATTCAAACAATCTTAAATATTAGATTTGAAAGCATTATTTCTAACAATCAATTTGAATTTTGGCTACAGTTTATTTTAAGTAAGAGATTACAGCAGTCTAATTCATAAAGCTACAAATGATGGTTTACAAATCACTGTGATTTGGCTGGGCAAAAACCCAAGGCAATATGGTCTAGTTCAGTATAGTAGTAAATTCAGCCTGAAACACAGACGATCTAGTGACCTGGCAGATAGCGCTATGAAAACCTGGAAAATGTAAAAGATGGTACCATCATCTGATAAAACTAAGGGCTACAAGAGGATTGGCATAATCTACCAAGAAAACTTCAGAGAACACTTTCTTTTAAATTTCCCTCCAAAAAGTTTTAAAGCCAAACATCTTCCCAAGTTGTTTTTGTAGCTTCCTACCTGTATGAACTTTGATGTGCTGATAGAGTGAATTCCTCTGCGCAAATGTCCTGAAGCAAACTTCACATTTAAAGGGCTTCGATCCAGTGTGGATTCGATTATGATGTTTCAAATACTCCTTGGAGGCAAAGCTCTTCCCACATGTCTCACACATGAAAGGTCGCTCTCCTAGAGCACAAAGGCATTGGAAGAAAAAAAAAGCAGAAAGACTGTTTTTACTGACGCCAAGTTCAACCCACACATGTGACCATGAGTCTGCACTCAAGGCTATCCACTTCTGCTTTGTCTGTACAAGAAACTTTCCCATGACCATCATTAGGCACAAATTCTTTGGGTCCTGACAAACAGCTTCATGGCACGGAGTACATCATCTCACACATCTCAAAACAGTTTAGCCTCTCTGGTGTCAGGCTATATCAGCTTCCCCCAACTAGTGACCTAGAAATGTTTGACAAATGGGCCCAACCAGTACGGCCAAGTGAAAAAAATAGTTACAGAAAATCAAGTTCTCCTGAATATTTGATACTGACATCTCTACAAAGTTAACATGGCCAAAAAAATTTCTCTCAAATGTATCTCATAATTAATGATGAACAGAATCTTTTATAATCAACATTTTTAAAAGTATGAAATAAAAATAGTGCTACTTTGCAAAACAGTTCTTACTTCAGAGTGACATGTAGTTAGATGCATTAGATTTTTATAGTGGTTACATTATAACCACTATATTATAGCCCATTATTATCTCATACTCAAAATTATTATAGGATTTAAGATTCGTATGAGATTGAGATAAAACCACAGCAATATTGGCCTATTAGATATTGGATCCAACTTGCCAGCTAGCTAAGGGGGATGGAGATACAGTTTGTACACAGGGTGGATAAAATCGATGATTTTTAAATATATATATTTTAAAAAATGGATTTTTTTTTAAATTGGATTTTTTTGATTTTTATCAAATTTATTTTAATAAAATGATTTTGGAGTAAAAATCTAAAGATAGTTTTCTATTTAAGACACATTAATAATTTAGTTTATTCAGTATGAAATGGAACTTAGTTATGTAGCATGGGGCTGTATATTCTGCAATATCGGGACTGTCGGTGAGTTAACAGCAGATCAGAGGAGGAGCTGTTGTGGGACAGATGACAGTTGCTCTTTAAAAATTATGATTTAAATCGACTTGCTTTAAATTAAGCCTTCTTACTAGTGATTTAAACTATAATTTAAATCATGGTTTAAATCGACTTGATTTAAATCAAATCCACCCTGCTTGTACATATGCTTGATTACGGAGTTAAGAATAGCAAGTTTGCCAACACATATCCCTTCTTAATACAATAATATATTATGGCATTTCCAACAGCACCTATTTTTCTGTGCAGTTTTAATGAAAAAGAAATGAACTTATCCTGCTCTTGTTGGTTTAGTAGCATTAATGCTACTAATGTAGACAATAAAACTGTTTTTACATCATACAATGAACTATGAACTAGCCAACTATGATTTAGGCTAGCATAAGTTAAATCCATATGATTTTAATGATTTCAGGTAAAAAAAAATCTATCCAACTGGATTGCCTGAATGAACTAGGATTTAGTTAACCATGGGCCAACACTTTATGTGAACAAAAGATACCCTTATTGGCTAGTCTACAGAATAATTATTTCATGGTTTGATGATACTGCTAACAGGAAAATCTCTACATCAAAAATCATAACATTTAACAAGGTAGAAAAACAACCTGCTCTTATCATTTAATCTGTTTTTTTGAAAGTAGAAAACTGAATTTCTATTGATTCCAGTAAGACCTGTGAGCCATATAGTTCTGGAAACAGACTGGACTATCCAGAGCAACAGTATGTTTTTCTAAACTAATGAGGACCAGATAATAATTTTAAATTGACAAAGAATAAAACTTGATAGCCATTGATCTGCAAGAACATTAATCCTAACTCCATCAAGTCCTAATAATATACAGCAAAACAGATTATATATTGCACATTATCGGTCACTGAGTGAAAAAAAACCTAGAGTGTAAAAATACAGTATTATCCTAATACCTGTATGGCATCTTTTATGGTATATAAGCATGTGATTTTGTGTAAATCTTGCTCCACAATCATTACAAACAAATGGTTTTTCTCCTGTATGGATTCTGAAATAAGAAAAGAATAACACGGATCAAGACCAGTATTATACTTGCTCCTCCAAGATACTGCATCACTGAGACATAAGTCAGTGGATAGCAATCAACAACATTTACTGGGATGACTCTTAAGATTTCCAGTCCAGAATGGGGATCTCTAATACTGATTGGGAAATGTAATAACCTAGCATATCACTTGTGCATGATGTGGCCAATCCAACAGGTGGTATGTACATAGATGTCTTTTATTTATATATTTTTCCAGTTGAATGGCAGGGTGATGACCTTTCATGTTAAAAAGACTTTTTTAAAAAAATTCAAACAATAAAAGTCTAGGCATACTTCCTCTCAAACGAGAGAAACCAGAAATAAATTTCAAAATGGACAGATTGATCAAATTAAAAGCTATTTTTTTTAAATCAAAAGCAACAGTGATCTAAATTAACCTGCAATAAAAAGAACAAACAGGATTAAAATTTATCTTAAGAAATGAATCACAACTAAAATGCCTTTAACTTTCAGATTAATGTCTTTTTGCATTTAGTAAATACTGCAAATATTTCAGTTTTCAAAAGCTGGGAAAATTTATTCTTATAGAAGCTATATAGCAAATGCATTTTGATCTCCTTATATAAAAAAAATACTACTACATGTGGATTGTATGTTATTTCCTCTCTGAATTCAGGTAGTATTTCATACTCTGCCCCTAAAATAACAATTGTTCCTGAATCAAGAAGCATGAAGGACCAAAATGTTCCTATAACTTTGTAATCAGATTTCACCACAGATACCTGCTTTAGGAATAGAGGTGATGCATGCAAACCCCATTAAATTCTCAATGTTTTCTCCTATATTACAAGGAAGCAAGGCTTTCAATGTTACATAAGTTGTTAACAGATGGCAATAATACCAATGTACTAGAGACATTAGATCAGGGGTGCCCAACTCACATCATTTACCTTATCGCCATGTGATATATCGCAACTCCCCCCCCTCACTAAACCAGGGGTGGGTGTGGCCAGCGCTTGAAGCCTTTGGCCTGCTGGCTGAGAGTTTGACACCCCCGCTTAAGATAGTTCCTTCAGCAAGTATTTTTCCATTTTGTAAAATGGAACCCTGCTGAGAGTACTTGTCATTCATCGCACTTTAATCATGGAGATTGAAGTTTTGATTGCCAAAGGAATCCTTCCAAATGAATTTCACAACAAATGTAATTGTTTGGGGTGATTACTACCTCAATATGCCTACTCTGCATCACTGAGCCAGAAAAGGTACAGATGGGAAAGACTGATTGGTATAATCAAGAACGAAGTAGATAACCCATGACAGCAACTAGTGAGCCTCACATAAGAAAAGTTGATAAAACAGATCAAAGAGAATTGGTGACTTGGGCAAAGGGAAACAACCATGCATTGTAACAGGAATGTGTGGGTCGGCCACATTACTCATATACTTCAATATATAATGGGTCACATTATTGACCCACATTACAGGCAAGATGTGTTCCTCTCATGCTGATAGCAAAGACAAAAGCTTTCCAGGGCTGACATTTGCCAGCAGTCATTGTCATATTGTAAAAATAAAGATTAAGGTAAAATTTCTTTACTGCCTTGTGAGCGCCAGTGAAATAAGATGCTCATCAATGAGATTCAGAAATGTAACGTTGGTCCATGGAATATCATTACAAAACTTCATCTTGGAAAAAAAAATTCAAAACACAGGCTTTGTCAGGAAAGTTACAGCTTTTCAGTCTACTTATATGGCATTATTTATGTGGATTTTCTTGAACCTAGCACCAGTATCCACTCAAAATTCCTGAAAAAACGAGTTAGAGTTTGAAAGCACAAGGAGATATGGAAACAACTCTGTAATTGTCAATCCCTATCCCTCACCCATGGGCCATCCAAGAGACAAAGGCAAAGCTTGATCTCATTGTATTAGCACATCTGCAATGAATTCCAGATTTGGAATCATGCAACTTCCATCTTTTCCCACAATCAAAAGAATACCTTCATAGGCACCTCTCGAACTTAAATGAAGAGCTGTCAAGATTATTAGGACTCGGCCAAAGACACAATTTTTGGGGACAGTTTTAAGAAGCTTGTCCATCATTGGCAACAACAGTGTGTAGTAAATGCTACCATAGTGATTATGTGGAGAAGTAAGTACAGGTCATTTCAAGGATGATTTCCTTGTTTTGTTTATTAAAATATTCCCATTTAAACTAAAATTATGCTTATTTTTCGTTTAACCCTTGTATATCCAAACCTCTATTTCCAAAAATAAGCAGAATCTTATCTCAGATGATTCACAGGCTAGGATCAGCAGTTTGCCTGCTGCTCAACAACAGGAAGTATAAAACAACAACAACCCCTGAAGTATTTTTCTCCAATTCTATGCCTTCCAGATGTATTGGACTTTAGTTCCTGTAATTCTTAATCAGCATGGATGCCAGTTATATCACCTGGGGGATTATTGTAGCTCAACATTATAGGGGCTGAACTCGCAGTTGCCCTTTAGGTTACAAAGTAGTTCTGTCTTGTTCTCACCTTCTATGTACAGATACTTACAACCACAACTGAGCCCAAAATTTCTGTGGCTAAGCAAAGAGAGTGGTTAGAGTTTTGTCCCCTATTGCAACCTTTCTTGCCAGAGCCATCCTGCAGTTGTTAAGTTAATAATACAGTTCTGAAGTGAATCTGGCTTCCCTATTGATTTTGCTTGTCAGAAGGTCACAAAAAGTGATCACATGATCCCAGGACACTGCAAATGTTATAAATAAATACCGGTTGCTAAGTGTCGAAATTCAGATCCATGTGACCATGGGGATGTGGCAATGGTTGTATGTATGAAAAATGGTTATAAGCCGTTTTTTCAGTGCTGTTGTCACTTTGAACAGTCCTAACAGAATGGTTAAGTCGAGAATTACCTGTATTCCTAGATCTGAAAGTCGCTGGCATACATATTTGCTCAGTTGGGTTAGTCACAGTATCCCAGCCAGGAAGCCATGGAAAAAGCCATTCAGCCATGGTTCTAAATCCTTGCTTAGCTAAGTACACACAGCTTTCTCCTAAACATGCCAACACCCCCCTCCCCGACTCTTTTCTTCTTGCGCAGTCTTTAACTGATCCATTAGGTAAGCACAAGCTGCCAGTTTCATTCAAAAGCCGAGTTTTGCATTATGATTATCTTCGCCAAAGTCGTAACCAATGGTTTGAAGCTGCCTTGTTTTGAAATCAGACTTCACCCGTAATTCCCAGTTGAGGCAAAACAATAAACCAGTCAAAACTAAACAGATTCTGAAATTCTCCTCGATCAATGCAGATTGCAAGGGACTACGGCTAGCCCAAAAGGCTACATTCATGTTACGCTATACAACAGCTTGCTCTAGCCTCCAAACACGATGAAAGTTTTGCATGTCCCTTAGATGTATTACTTTATTTGCCCAGCTATGACTGAAAAGGACTATACAGCCAAGCACAGGCAGAAATCTCTCTTTCTTAAAGACCAATCCAATTCCTTGTCTTACCAAGGAAACATCATTTCTACTCTTAAGTAATATTAGAAACATACTCTGGTTTCTTTTCAGATCACGCATTAGAAAACTAGCCAAAAGTAATTAGAAATGTTCAGTCTGGACTCTTAAACTTCCACTGAGACAATGGTTGGAACATAGCCAACTAAAGAAAGTCTGCTCTCTGAATGTTTAATATGGTATACTGACTGCCAACAGCACTGACTATCTCCAAACTCATGTCAAAACGAGAGGGTGAAGGAATTGGACAATTAACTTTTACACAGCATTGTATTTTACCCAAGTCAGTCTGTGACTGGAATGTTGTTGTCTTTCCCATTAACACAAGCATGTTAATAATCAGGACCTTAAATGTTCTCTGTTGTTTAGCTAAGGCTTACATTTATTCCAACGTATGTTATGGTGGCTCTGGAGCATTTTAGATTTTGGCTGCGATCTGCCGTTTCAAAGGAAAAAAAAACCCCTCAATTACTGAACCCACCAGAGAGGAGCTCCGAGCTATTAATGACTTTTTTGCGCAGGAAGAAGCTGCCTCAGGGAGGGCATTAGCATTTTGCCCAGAGATTTAGCTTACAAGGCCCGTCCCATCTGTTCATACCTCATGTGTGTTTTAAGTGCCGAAGGCTGAGAAAACTTAGCCTCACACTCTGTGCACCCATAAGGCTTGTCGCCTGTGTGTGTCCTTTCATGAAGCCTCAGGGCCGTTTTGGAGCTCAAACCCTTTCCACACTGGAGGCAGTGATGACGCTCCCCACCACCCTCATGAACCTGCAGAATGTGCCGCTTGACGTCCTTCTTGCGCTTGAACTTCTTACCACAGAGCTCACAAGGGAAGTGGCGCTCGCTGCTGTGGACGTGGCGCTGGTGGCTTTTGAGGTTGCACCGGTTGGCAAAAGTCTGGCCGCAGGTTTCGCAACGGTAAATGATTTCAGCTGCGATGCCATGGCTCTGCTTGATGTGTTTCAGAAAGCTCTTCTCGTAGAGGAACTCTCGCTCGCAAGTACCACAAGTAAAGTTGCCACTGCGGTTCTTTTTATCCTCCTCCAATTTAGTCAGGGTTTCTTCCCGATGGTCCTCAGAACCATCAGACCCTTTCTCCTCTAGCTTCACACTGTTCACTGCTTGTTCTTTCTCCTCCTCCTCCTCCCAACCTTTTTCATGGGCTTCCTGGTCTTTGGAAAGCCGGGTCTCCTCCACAATAGCTTCAGCAAACTTCTGTTGCTCTCGCAGGCGCCTTGTATACTTCTTCTTGGGTATCTCCACAAAGACTTTTCTGCCAGCCAACCTGCCACTCGCCCGCCTGATTTTGGCACAGGGGGCCTTCAGGACTTCTTTTTTTTTGTCCAACTTTTCCTTTAATTTCAGGGTGGGGGACTCGAGGTCCGGTCCAGTCATAGGTCTTTTGAGGGCGGAACTTGCAAAATAATCCACACTGTCCCCTTGCGGTTCAGTGTTAGTTCTGGGCTCAGTTAAAGTGCCAGGATGGGCCCCGCCATCCTCATCCGTATCCTGTGACTCAGAAAAATGTTGCAACTCCAGCAATACCGATTCGAGCATTTGTTTTTTTAACTGAAAGCAGGTCTCTGACAAATCTAAACATTTCAGTTTCTCAGCCACTTCCAGCATGCGCTGTACCCGATCTTCTTCTACCTCTACTCGGGCAGTATAAACAAACTCCAGAAAAGACGCAAAGTCAGCTACCTGGACTTCGTTCAGTAAGACATTGGTCCTTGGTCCATCCATGCCTTTTTCATTAAGAAAGACCTCTTTAAAGAACTTGCTTGTGGCTGCCAACACAGCTTTATGAGCAACAAACTCTGCTCTGACACCTTGATATTCCACACTCACGGTGACATCACAAAGGTGGCCTAGGAGACGCAGCTGGTGCATTTCATTCAGAAGGTTGATTGGTGAGGATTTGGATTCCAGAAGAACAGCATTACTTTCCATCTTCTTCCTCTCTAAAAATACATTATTATATGTTAATAGTCTGCCACACAAACAAGATTAAGACCCCAAAGTAATGTTCTCCCAACCAATTTGAAAAAAGAAATAGCTCTATAAAATATGCAAAATCCAGTTATGACCATTGATTGGGTTTCTGAATGTATATATGTATGTATATAACTATTTCTTTGATAGTAGACCCTCATAAACTTTGATAGGCTGCCTGTGATTTGTGACTGTATCTCCCTAAGTTGCTTGACATACACAGGTAGTCCTTTTTTAGCAGTCATAATTAGGATCAGCAACTCAGTGATTAAGCAAATTGATTGCTAAGGGAAACCACAATTCTTTTATGATCTTACTTCACTTTTCCTTTGTTTTACAGACCTGCAAAGGTTGTAATTTCAGAAACTGGACCTAAAGTTACTTTTATATCATGGCTGAAACTATGAATGGTCGCTAAACGAAGCAGCCTAAATGAGGACTACCTACATAAACAGCAAGAAAGGAGAAGTTGATATTTCTTGTTGTAAACTATTGGACTTGGGTTTTACAGTGCTGTCACAATTCTTCTGCCACTATAAACTCAGAGCAGAAAGAGAGATTAAAAAAAATTCCTGAGTAGGATGGCATGCCAAGGAATCTGTTTTTTTTTTCATTCACATATAGCTACAAAAGGAAGGATGAGAAAAATATGTAGAGAACAATGATTAAATTCTTGCAATGAGAGGCAAACTGCTTAGCTCAGATCTCTAATGATACAAGAATCTGGGATTGGGGAGTGGTGGGTATGTGGCCTCTTTGAAGCTTAACAAACTGAAATTCTTTGTCATCCCTTCTTCTCGGCCTCATTGAAAGTCCTGTTAAATGCTTATTTTATTTGGAATATTACAGCACTTTGCAGTTTTCCATGTAGAGCTTTATTACAATTTTCAATTTGCTGATGTACATCCCATCCATCCAGTTCTCTCTATCTTGACAGTCACCCTGAACTGCTTAACATTCACATCTGAGATCTCTTCATTTGGAAGTTGGGAAGAAGAGTTAATCACAGTTAAGCATACCACCTGGATTGAGATGGCACAAAAATCTATTGCTAAGGAAAGTAAACTCAAAACAAATTAGCGCTTTAACCAGATTTGAGCCATGGTGACTTTGGATAACTTGCCCATCTGATAACCATGGGCTTATCATATCATGCAAACTCAGTTGAAGAACTGGAGTCCACACTTGCTTGTTTTTTCCTTAACTTTTTTCCTTTCACACAATCTCATTTAGATTACAAACTGGCGGGTAAATTTATGCAAGCTGTTCTGAAATTCTTTTATGATCGGGAAAGGTAAAAAGCACCTCACAATCCTTAAACGAATCAGTGAAAATAGTACTATTGGTGAGAACTCAATTCAATCTCCTTATTTCTATTATTTTCTAATACGTTTTTATTTTTAATATGTTTATTTACTTCCAAGTAAAATAATTCACATTTTTTAATCCGACCCTCAGGCTTTGCATCTTTGTCACAATTTATATTTTACAGGCTTTGTGCGTCTCAAACTTGGCTTTTCCTGATGACCCTGATGTAAAGTTCATAATAGGAAGATATGAAAGAGCAATTTTTGAATGTTCTTTCCAGAGTTGTTCACCCTGCTTAGGCAAAAAGACAAGTGAAATGGAGCATGCGACAAGGCACATACAAGGGGCTCAGGAGATCCTGTCATAGACATCTGGTTTCCCCACCCCACCCACCCCTCCTAGTTTTGTTCACTGAGAGAGGGGAAGAAGCCAAGTTTTATCAACACAATCAAGCAAATTTCACTCTCACTCCAGACTGTTTGGCATTCTTTTGCTAACACATTTGCCCCAGCCTGTTATTAAAAAAAAAAAAAATCAAATGAGCATTCTCCCCCCCCCCCCACGATCTCCAATTCCATGTTCAAATTTCCATGTTCAAAGCCATTTTAAACACAAATTGGGTAGAAATCATGCATTTGTAAGTATGCGTATCTTTACCGTTGTTTAAAAAATAATAATAACCCACCTCCCCTACACGTTTAACACGGACTCTTTTCTCAACTGAACTTCACCCCATTTCCTCTCGTACTGCCTGCACTACTAACTTGATGTCCCCCATATCCCCCACAGATATGGGACTACAACTCCTATTTTATTTTATCCTAGGTAGCACACAAACGGCTAAGGGCGACTGGAAATTGTCTTCCAACTATTGCAGTGTTTCACAACCTTGGCGGCTTTTAAGATGTTTGGACTTCAACTCCCAGAATTCCCCAGCCATCAATGCTGGCTGGGGAACTCTGGGAGTTGAAGTCCAAACATCTTAAAGTCGCCAAGATTGAGAAACGCTGATCTATTGGGAAGGCACCAAGGTTATTTTAAAAGCCCCCCCACCCGGGAAGCGGGAGGAGGAATCGTTTGTCCATTGGCTTCTTTTCCCCCCACCTCCCAGCCCAACTGATGTTACGCATAAATTACTCTCCCCATCTTAGCTACGAATACCTTGCCAAGCTCACAGCCACACAGTATTTTGGGGGTGGGGGGAATGACGGCGCCTTTCTTTTCGCCCTCCTCTCTCTCTCTCACACACACACACACCCACACACACCAGGGAGCAGGAGAATGAACACAATAGGGGTACCACTTTGTCTCGCTTCCTCTCTTCCTCCCCCCCTCCTTCTTCCTAAGGGCAGGAGCCACTTCTTCAGCCCCTTCATCCCTGCACCCCGCTCCGGCCGACCCGCCATTGGAAGCGCCGCAGACCGGCCGCGCCCCTCCCGATTGGACGATTTCTCCCCCCCCTCCTCCCCCCACGCATCCCACTCACCGGGCAGCCCCCGCAGCTGGGCAGCCTCAGGGCAGGACGGCCCCTCCACCCCCCACGTCACGCTTCCACATCCGGTAAACGGCTGCCCCTCCGCCCCTTCCTCCCGATGACGTCACAGCATAACTACGGCGTTCGTTGCCAGGAGGGGGAGGGGAGGAGTCAGAGCAAGAGCGAGCGAGCGAGCGAGCGAGGTGGGGGGGAGGCCTTTCCCCATAGAGACGTCTATGGCTAGAAAGGCGAGCATCTCCGTGCTTAGCAAAAGTCCGGGTTTACCGAATCTCTTTTTCGAGCGTTCCTTCTCGCGGAGTTTGAAGTTCGTCGACTGTCTCGCTCGCTCGCTTGGTTAGCTAAGCCCAGCTTTTGGATTCAAGGAACCGCACCAATGGCACTTGGATGATCGTGGGCCAGTCCTTCTCTCTCGGCCTTAAGAAGCAGGCAATGGCAACCGCTGCCTTAAAAAAAAATAAAACCAAACCTTGTCAAGAAAACTGCTGGGAACACGTCCAGGTCGTGTCAGTGCTGACATGAAGACACTTGTACACACACATACACGCACACACAGAGGCAGTTTGGTCCTGCATGTCTTAGACCAGGGGTCTCCAACCTTGGCAACGTTAAGACTGGTGGACTTCAATTCCCAGAATTCCTCAGCCAGCTGGCTGAGGAATTCTGGGAGTTGAAGTCCACAAGTCTTAACGTTGCTAAGGTTGGAGACCCCTGTCTTAAGACAGCTGACTATTCCCAGCTGACTGTTTTGCTGGTATTGCATAACTACGACTTGCGATTACAATTGCGTCCCAAATGTCTGTGGCTAAGTGAGTTTTGCTCCATTTTACAACTTTTCTTGCCACAGTTAATCAACTGAAGCACTGCACTTGTTCAGCTAGCTACATGGTTGTTAAGTGAATCTGGCTTCCCCACTGACTGCTGGTCAGAAGATAGCCAAAGGGGACCACATGACCCCAGGACACTGCAACCGTCATAAACATGAGTCAGGTGCCAATGTCTCCCTTTTGATCATGTGACCATGGGAATGCTGCAACAGTCATAAGTACAAAAAATGATCATAAAGACACTTTTTCAGTGCTGTTGTAACTTTGAACATTCAGTAAATGAATTGTTGTAAGTCAAAGACTACCAGTACTGGTTTGGATGCCTGCAAGCAGAGTAAGATATCTAATGAAAAAGGTTATTATTTCATTTTGCTGTTTGTGTGGCCAAAGTGGTCACATAAACAATCTTCTAACAATAGGGCAGCAGCATCTGATTTGCCCATGTTCAATTGAAACTATCTTTACATAGCATGATGATGGTGATAGCCTTTTGTCATGTCCAATTTTTAGCGATTCTAAGAGCTATCTCCACATTTTCCCATCTTGTATGGCTTCTTTCAGTTGTTTTATGCTCTGGTTGGTGTTGGCTTTGATGGTATCTAGCCACCTATTTTTTGGCCACTTTGTTTTCCTTTACCACTGATCCTTCCA
The DNA here is from genome assembly GCA_017656035.1 of Myanophis thanlyinensis. Classification (NCBI taxonomy): domain Eukaryota; kingdom Metazoa; phylum Chordata; class Lepidosauria; order Squamata; family Homalopsidae; genus Myanophis; species Myanophis thanlyinensis. The sequence goes on along the minus strand of JAEANM010002523.1, from coordinate 2,526 downwards.
AGCACAGTAATTATAAACCCTACTTTAAAATATAGTTGGATTCACTCGATAAATTGGTAGACTACAATGGGAATGGATGGTTTCGCCTTGCAGTATCTGAGGATAAACTGGACAACATAAGGCATTCATTGCACGTTGTGTTTTGTTAACTTGAGCTTAACATATGTTTATTTCTGCTAACTCACAAAGAAGTAAACTTTTGTTGATGTATTTTGTAAGCAGTCTAAAAGTAATAAATCTTGTAAAAGATTAGAATAACTTTTCAAACAAGAGAGACAGCAACTGTTTAATAGCATCATTTGTCCTCATGGATATGCAAATCATCCAACTCAAAAGTAGAATACCAGCAAGCTTAAACAAGAGTCTAATATCATGAATATGAATCAACTCCCTCAATTAGTTTACAATGCAAAGTTATGTGGAATAGTTGCATGGGAAACATCAAATTTAGTGCCTCTTTTCACAATTGCCTGCATTTGTAGAGAGCACAGTAGCAATATCTGAAAAAGCAGTATCTGAAAAAATAGAGATCAGAAAGAAACAGAAATGATTGGATCCTTGGAATATCTAGAAACAATATCAGAACGTATACCCAGTCCACATTCCCTAAGTTCTCAAAGAAGACATAATGTCATACCCCTTGTGTATAATATTTTACATGAATGCCACACATTCCTCTTCGTGGATGTGGGTGTTCTGTATGTTTACATGTTTATATTTAATCATGTCCATTAACTATTACCCTTTTCAACTTTGGCCATGTTTTTCCTTTAAAACAAGGATAAACACTCTCTGACCTGCACATGACCATCAGTATTGCCTATAGTGGTTTGATTGCAGGCAAGGACAGAACTTGTTTATTATGTCTGTCTGGTCCTCAAAAGCTGTTTAAAACATCAGCATTTAAGCTAAGAGAAAGAGCTCATTTAAAAAAACATTCCATATCTAAAATAAAAGCATATCTATTTGTGGATCCTACAGACATTTGGAGAATTTTCCTATACAGGGAAAAAATGAAACAATATGAAAAGTTTATATCCATATTGAACTTTAATTGTTGATAGCTATAAAACCATAAGGGTAGGTTCAGATTCTTTCACATTACTACTGCCTGGTATCTGTTCTACTTTTTTTACGTTTGTGTTTTCTGATGTGTAGCATTTTTCCTGGCAATCAGACCAAACTGTAGTAGAATTCTCTTCCATACAAATAGTAGACAAAGTCTCTATTTTGGACCAGTTATGATCCTTTTTTACAGTAAGATCTATTAAGAAACTTCTCCAATGAGCATTCCGATCGTGGACCTATGACAGAAGAAAAAAGAAATTCTTCGTTATTCAAAGTCTCATTTGGCTTGTCAAACATAAAAGCATATTTTTAAAAACCCTCCAGAAGTAGGGCTTTAAAAACTTTAACTTAACTTTAACTTTAACTTAACTTTAAAAAAAATGAAACCTAATCAGTTCCTTACTTACTAGCTCGTTCATTTTTAAAATAAAGCATTCACAGTTCAGTGGCTGAGATTTTACATTCTTTATTTTGCTACAGTAAGACAAGTGTATTATCCTTCCAACAGAGTTTTCTCTCCTATACTGAATAATCTAACAATCATCTTTAAGACATGCGGAACTTTAGGATATGTAGACCAAATCCTAGAATTCCCCAGCCAGCATGTTGTCTGGGGAATTTTGGGAGCTGAAGTCCAAACATCTTAAAGTTGTTAAGTTTTAACATTGTTGACCTAACTCGGGGGTCAGCAACCTGTGGATCCGGAGCCACATGCGGCTCTTTCGTCACCCTGTTGTGGCTTCTTGTCAGCTGAATCCACCACTATTGGCCCTGCCTCTTGCTCTCCCCTCCCAATCATTCCTCGCCTGGCCTGAAAAGATAAGGGCAACAGCGGGGGATAGAGACTTGCTCCATATTTCAAAGTGGGAGTGAAGCACCCCTGTAACTTGCCTCATCTCGTGGGTGCTTCTTCTGGCACTTGTTGGTGCTGCGTGCACCTCGGTCACTCATGGAGATACGTGACTTGCTCTCCACCCCAAGACACTGGCGTGACTTGGCTGTGGCCAATGCTCCATGTCATAATGGGCTCCAGGAGGAGGAGGAGATGCCATCTCCCACATTGTGAAGTGCACTAAATCTAACTGCTGCACCAGGCGCTGCAAGACCAGCGGGCAGACTAAATCAAATTTGCGCTCTTGCAACGCCTTGAGATGAAAGGCAAGTACAGGGGTGCTTTGCTCCCACTCTGGAATATGGAGTGAGTCTCCATCCCCCGCCATTCCCCTTACCTTTTCAGGTCAAATGAGGAGTGACTGGATGGGGAGAGCGAGGGGTGGGGCCAGCCAGGGAGCTACAACAGGAGGACAAAAGAGCTTCACTTATTTGGGAACCTGAAATGACTTGATTTAAATCGTATGGTTAAAAGCACCCAAAGAAGAAGAAAGAACATCAGCAAAATAAAAGCCTTGCCTGTTTTTGGAAATGGTTCAAGAGGGAACACACACACACACACACACA
>JAEANM010002522.1:0-24356 GCA_017656035.1 Myanophis thanlyinensis | reverse complement strand
TGATGACCGGAATCTAATAATTCCTTTCCTGTTTTGCACTGAAGTCCACTACCAATTCCTTTGTTTTGCTGACATTAAAGAGCTTGTTTTCCAGACACCAGTTCTCTAGGTTCGTGATCTCTTCTAGGTAGGCTCTCATTATCAGAGATCAGATCTACTACGGTGTCATCCGCAAACTTGATGATTGTAGTAGAGTTAGTAGTGGCCATGCAGTCATATGTGTAAAGGGAATACAATAGGGGACTCAGAACACACCCTTGGGGTGCTCCAGTGTTGAGGGTGAGTGGATTTGAGACATGTCCACCCATTCTTACAACTTGTGGTCTACCTGTCAGGAAGTTGGAGATCCACCGGCATAGGGATGGGCTGAGTCCCAGGTATTCTAATTTGATGAGTTTGGAAGGAATTATTGTTAAAACGCAGAGCTGTAATCTACAAAGAGCATCTTGACACAATTCCCTTTTCTGGTGTCCAGATGGGTGATGTGTGGAGAAGATGAGAGATGGCATCATCAGTTGAGCACTTTCTGCGGTAGACAAACTATAGGGTCTAGAGTGTCTGGTAATGAGGTAGTGATGAGGTTTCTCATCAGTCACTCAAAGCATTTCATTACTATCGGGGTCAGGGCTACAGGGCGGTAGTCGTTGAGGGAAGTTGGATGTGGTTTCTTAGGAACTGGGACAATGGTGGACTCTTTGAGGCATGTGGGAATTATTGAAGTAAGGAGAGGTTGAATATCTTCGTGAACACAGGTACTAGCTAGTCAGCACAGGACCTTAGGATACAACCTGGGATGCCATCTGGTCCTGCTGCTTTCCTGATGTTCATCTCTTGAATTCTCTCCATACTTCGTGTTCTGAGATGGTGAGAGTGTTTCCATCATTGGTGTTCTTTTCCTAGTTGTAGTCTATGGAGATGTCACTAGCATTGAGACTATTAGTTCCATTGTTTCCGTTGGCTACATTCTCAGAGCAGGCGTCTTAGGAGAAACATCTGCAATTATCTAGAATTGAACTCTCAATCTTCCAAGGGGGAGGAAAACATCTTCACCATGAGGCTACCTCGCTGTTCTATGTGATTCAATAATAGCAACAAATCTGATTCTTACTTAAAAGAATCTGCATAAAGTAGAAACGTAGGCAAGTAAGATTTAAGGAGCACTTTTAATATGACCCTTTATTTCAGAAGTGGGTAGCTATGAGCCCTAATCCTGAGCTCGATTGCCCACTGCCATTAAATTGTTTCTCACTTCCACTTCACCAAAGTTCATTTTTAAATAAAATGCATCCAGTAAGTTTAATTATGATATATTGTAGATGCCAATGCAATTTTAAAACCTATCCTCAAACAAACAAAAAGGTTTTAAAAGGCTTTCTAGAGGCCAAATTGCCACATCTGCAATCCTGGACAAATTACTTGAAGTAATTGAACATATCTGCTGAATCAGTGCTTCGGTTTGACTACCCTTATCCATCATCAACAGAGTAGCACATGTTTTGGGATGCCCACATCTATGCAGAATAAATTTTTTGGAAAATTAGGCAGATATTCTTTTACCCAGACTTTATAAATACAAATGGCAAAAAACCCTACATATTGCATCTTCCGCATTAAATTCCAACACCTCCGCATCCATACTTATTGGATGTCAGTATCATCTACAATCTTAGTTGTTTTGATTCTTCATCTTGAAACAGAATGTGAAAAATTTAGGTTAGTACACTTGAGCTATATGTTAAGAATGGTTTAGTCCTCATTTGTAGTGAGCAAAGGGGTTATGTGGGAAATGCTCTTGACTTCATAATTCAGACAATTTAGGGTAGGGGTATCCAACTTTGGCAACTTTTAACACTTATGGACTTCCCCAGCTAACCATGGTGGCTTGGGAATTCTGGTAGTTAACACCACAGGTTTTAACGTTGCCAAAGTTGGACACCCTGGCTTAGGGCTATTACATGCTTGGAGCAGCTGCCATTGGTACCAGGGGCACAATGTCGCCTGCATTGTTTTCCTAGGCTTTCTTTACCTGTTTTGCTAGGGAGTCTATGCTGGAGCCACTGCTGAAAATACAATTTCTCCAAATAATTTCTACACATGTGAAGGCTGCGGTGCTACCTAGGCTTGTAAAATAATTCTACAGCTGCATCAGTAACAGGATGTTAAGTGCTTTGTTTTCTAAACCAGAGTCTCCAGTCCGTGGCCTACTACCAGTCCGTGGCCTATTCGCAACTGAGTGGCTGGCTAGTGCACGTGCACATGGGCACACAAAGCCTCACTTATGCAAGCACTGCAGGTGCTCAGGGCCCCACTTGCCTGAGTGTTGCAATCTCTCTCAATCCTGCTTGTGTACCTGCACCTGCCCCTCCCATAAAACAATTTCCTCTTATTCCCCCCGCCCCCGGCTGCCAACCTGAAAAGGTGAGGAACTCTGCACTAAGCACCCTGGATCAGACTCTTTTGGAGTTCTCTGCAGTTCAGCCCAACCCTTCATCCTATTTGCACATTTTTTTTTCCTCATAGAAACGCTGCATGGAACATTTGATAGGCAGATACACACATTATCACATTGCCTTTTTCTATTAAAAGAAGGAGCAACTGGTTTCAACTTCTTTATTTTTTTTCCCTCATGAATGTAACCATATAAAAACCATAAGTTATGAAAGTCACACTATGTCAGCTTTCCAAGGGCAAGGGATTAAAAAAAACACCATCACCCTCCACAGATCTGAACAGGAAATTTAAGAGGGAAAAGTACAAAACCGTCAGTGAAAAAACAACACCCACAAAATGGAGATGCCTTTTTCACCCACACCTCCACGGGCCCTCTTGATTTAAAAAAAAAACCTGTTGGGATGCCCATCCTGCTGACTGGATGCCAAATTGATGCATGTACCCCTGAAAACCAAGCAACGTTTGCACTAGAGGTGGTGACAAGGAACAGTGTTACAATGAAAAAAAATCGGGCTGGGAGGGAGAAAATTTTTAGGCAACACAGTTTGGCAGAGAAGACCAACAATGATTTAAAAAAAAAAAATCCATGATGGAAGCCTGCTGTTGGCACTCAAGCCTCAGAACAAACAGACGGACAAACCACGTGCATGTCTTCAATTGTGCTAACAGCCTCAGTTCCTGGTAGCTGGGGAAAGGGAAGCCTTTTGAAAACAAGGGGCAATGGGATCTGGGGTGGGGGGATCTTGGCTATTTCCCCCTAGCCTCTAATACTGACCCTCTCCTTGCTGGCCCAGAGTGCAGCTATAGGGAACTACACAATGAAATGAATTAGTGATACGTCAACGGAATAGGATGACATGAGAGGATTTGCTCTGGGTGCAAGGTTTTTTTTGAAGGAGGAGAAAAAAAATCTGTAGGAACAAAGGGGCTAGCGCATCCGGTAATCCGTCGAACACGACAGCTCACACAACTGCCCCTTGAAGTCCAAGTCAATGGTGAAGTCCAGATCTCGCTGCATACAGAAAAAGAAGAGTTAAAACATTTTTCCCCCCCACACAATTTATTCCACACACACAGGAAATTCATTCTCATCTCCATTAACAGATAGGGAGGATTTACTTGTCATTCCTGTGCTGCAAAAATTATTATATCCCCTTTTCAGAATACTAGCATGCATTTTGTTGTGTTACTTAATTCCTCCATCACATAACTTGGCTACTGAGTCAAACAGGACTGAATTTTAGATCCTTTTCCAATAAATTCTCCACAGCTCCTTCTTGTCCCCCACTCTCATCCTATTTCTTCCAAGCAAGAAGAAATTTTGGCAAGAAATTTTGTTGCGCCAAACACAAGGGTAACCATACTAAATGTTGATGGGCATACAAAAACTTCAGAATGAAGTTCTGTCAGAATGAGATTCCGTCAATCTCCAATCAAGAATAAACTCTTGTTATTAGCCACTGAATGAATATAGGAGGAACTTCTTGCAGTAAAGGAGCCCCTGTGGATTTTATTCCACTAGTCATTGCAGACTATAGGGGGCAGTACTCATCTCTGTTTCAAAGCCACTGATTAAGTGCTGTCCAAAGACATTTCCATGGTCGTGTGACCAGCATGACATCATGGAGCCCTGTTACCTTCCCACCAGTGATACCTATTTATCTACTTGTATATTTTCATGCTTTTGAGCTGCTAGGTTGGCAGGACTATTAGGTAAGGATGGGAGAGCACCCTGGTGCACGGAGCTTGGATCCTGAACCTGGGATGCAGACTTTCCAGCAGACAATCTTATCTACTAAGCCACTGCACCATCTCCACTTGCTGCAGTACATAATCTTTGATATTTTTTAATTTTTGGAACCTAAATATTAAACTCAAAACACACTAAAACAGGACTTTTACAAGCTTGCCAAATCTGGAAAGACATTAGAGTTCTTCCATGACACTTTAAGCGAGAAAGCCCCAAGTCCCAATTTTATACAGTATTAATTTTATACAAGATCTTGTAGTGAGTTTTTAACAAAGAAATTTCTTTTCAGAACCATCTTTTATATATTCACAAGCTTATGCAAATTTCATCAATTATACCTGAGTCATGACTAAACCAATTTCTTTTCTTAAAATAATAAAAACTACAGATTAACTGGCCTTCTCCCACAAGCTAAGTGCAGTCAGTGGTGCAGAGATGGGGACGGAAAAGAAACTGGATAAACAAACAGGTAATAACATCCTACTGTCTTTTTAGGGTTGAAGAATAAGAGGCCGATCACACTCCTTTTAAAAAATGCAAAATACAAAAAAATACAAAAGCATATAACTGAGGGAAAAAATGGGCAAAAAATAGCTTTGTCTTGAAATCTATTTCAGATTAGCTTTTGGCCATGATAAGAAGCAACCAATTTCCCCAAACTGGAAGTTCCTAGGCCACTTGTCCTAAAAGTGCTTTTTCAAGAGGCAACTGGATTTCTGATTTTTCTTTGAAGACATTTCACTTTTCATCCAAGAAGCTTCTTCAGTGCTAAAGAAGCTTCATGCATGAGAAGCGAAATGTCTTCAAAGAAAAATCAGAAAGTCCAGTTGCCTCTTGAAAAAGCACTTTTAGGACATCCATGACCTGGATGACTGAGAATCTCCATAGACCCACTTCATTCATAGCACTGCTGCTACAGCCAAAGCCCAGCTTAAGACCTGCTTATCTTCTCCACACATGTGTTTCATTCATCAGGAACCTTACTTTAATTCATGCATTATTTACTCAGGAATATTTATAAGCTGCTCAAGAGCCAAGAAAATTGCAGGGACTTGTCCAGTCTCCAAGACTGAAAGGAAGAAAAAAAAGTACTTTCACAGGAGTGTGTGCATATCTGAAACTGACTTTTCTGCAGAAAGTTATCAAAGCATATATATCTGCCACCAAATAATGTGTATAGACATGGAAAACTTCCTGAGTCAAAATATATTCTCCAAAAACTAACAAATAGGGCAAAAACTAAACACAAATTTATTTCATTAAAATCTAATGGTCTTGTCAAGATCCAAAAGGACATTTTTATATGGGGTGTGTGTGTTCTATTATATTATGTAGGCTATTTTATACAATAAAATTTAGGGCCATGTAGATCTTGACACATTTACACTTTTCTGTTGCAGGGTCATTGAGAGGGCGAAGGGGGAGTTGGAAATGGCAACTTCTTATCTTGTTTTCATTCTTTAACTTTAGTTCTCATGAGAACCTTTCTTGGCGCTTTGCACCTGGCATGGGAAGTGTCTTCGGAAGTCGTTGGACTCCTTTTTGAAATGGTTGGACAGTAATTAACATGTGATAATTAATGGGGTGGAACTTTAAGTTTTACTTGGGTGAAGAAATCCCGGAAGCTTTAGATTCGGGGTTTCAACAGACTGTACCAGAACAATGTCTTCAATAAAATATTCTGTGGACTTTGTCTCTTTGGAATTCTGATTGCATGGCTGATGTGTGGAACCCTGACAGGTCTCTGGTCCCACCCACCCCCATCATATTAAAATTATATTTGGTAACCTCTTACAGAAAAGCCTGTGGAGCTGCACATACAACTTTCAGAAATTTCAGGTTCTCAATATTTATTCAAAACTAGTACCGGATCCGAAGTGTTATGACATAATAGCATTTTTAGAAAAATGTTCTATTCCAGAACAGAATGTTTCTCTGGTAGTTCGTCCACTACATGCGCAGATAAATTTACCTAGAGCAGAGGAACAGAACACTTCACACTTCTCTACTTAATAGATCATCTTAATCAGAATTCCAGCCAACCATGGCCTTCCTTCTCAGCAAACCACTTCATCTACCTCCCATCACTGCACATCCAACACTCCATGGCCATCACTATGCTTGATCTTCGCTGGGTTGTTTCTGGTTAGTTACCTTTTGCTTAATATGGCCTTTAGTAAAGAAGCGTTTGTATTTTTGCAAATCTAAGAAACAAAGAAGCTTCTACTGACTCAATTTCTATTTGACATTGGAGGAAATTATGTCAACTTTCCCGAAAAACACCGCAGGAAAAGAACCACCCTCCTGACTTACATTGTTCTTGGCGTTGGGCTTCATGCCAATGGTGCCAAATATCTCCTCTCCTGTCTTCACTGTTAGATAGTCTTCCATGTAAAAGACTGTCTGTTTCCAGTGGGTATAGGGAGATTCAGGACCTGAAGGTAATAAGAAAATGAAACTGAATAGAGGGCAGCCAGGAAGCAAAACAATATGTACCAAGAATGTGTCTCCATGTGCTTGACTTAGCTGACTTCAGATATTTTCCTCCAGATAACTTGAAGTCCCCCATTAATTCTACTTTTCAATCTCTCAATTAGTAAACTCTACAAGAATGCTACAATGGGAGGATATCCAAGCTCCTAAAAAAAACAGGACTATTATAGCAGGTTTATCTAGTCTATCTGTCAACAATAGCTTAGTTCAGTGTTACTTAACCTTAGCCATTTTGAGGCGTGTGGACTTCAATTCCCAGAATTCCCAGCCGGTATGGTCCACTCCATTTAAAGTCGCTAAGGTTGAGAAACACAAATCTAGTCTTTCCAGTAGTGCTGCATTACTGTAAAATATTAACTAGTCATATTTTAAAAATGAAAATTCCACTGATTTAGTTCTATCCTTTATCAGAATATTAACGTTTTAGCACCCAAACTCCCCCACACTGGATCGAAGTCCCTCCTTGCCGATTTCCCACACTGAGGCAACTAAATGCCCTTACTGGTAGAGAATCCAGTTCGCTTGTGGCATCGGGTGAACTCTATGTTGAAATAGGCGACCAAGGCATGGATGTAGTCATTGCGCTTCACTTGGAGACAGAAGGGAGATGTGAAGGTGAGATCCTCCACTTTCACTGTGTAGATGTCTACCTCCTGCCCCAGGTAAGTAGGAAGGAGAGAGAAAACAAGACAGGTTGAAAAAAGTCAACATACCTTCATTATCCTCACAAAACAGTATCTATTGTTTTCTGACAAGCTCCTGCAAATTGCAAAAGTAGCAATCCAGTAGAGACCAAAAAGTAACATCTGAAAGCCAAATATTTGGCGGCATCCTGAGATGAACTAACATTTGACACAAAAAGTGAGCAATCTGTGAAGTTTTCAAGTGTTTATGCATCTGTGTTATCTCACTATGTTCACAGGTAGTCTGCTCTGCTCTGGGCCATATGATGACATATATCAGATTGGATTGTTTCCCCCTTTTTTCTCTGGGGAACAGAAGATAATATTCCTTTACAGTACAACCATCCAGCATTTGTTCTTAATCCCCATTTGCCTATTTCCATCATCTTCTCCTGGTTATATGCCAGGGCTCTTTTCTCTTGCCCATAAAGTTCCCAAAAGGGTCATATGTATGCATAATCCAAACAGCAAGTGTCACAAAGACAAAGCATAAAACCACAGAGCTCTCGTCAAAAAAACTGGTGAAGCAAAGGGGAAAAAAAGACTATGTTCCTAATACAGCGACAGGCAATCTTACAATCTTTATCCGCATGATACCTAAATACCCAGTAAGATTAAGAAAGATTTAAAATGCTGGATAATAAATCCTCTGGGCTGGCACTATATTTCCTCTAAGTTCTGAAAAGTTCCTGGCATACCACTCTGCCAATGGCTTACTGTTCCCCTTAATCGGGATCACTGCGCTTGATGTTGTTCAATGATTTTTATTCACTGGTCTGAAGACCTACTGAAATAGAGAAAGGTGATCACTGCTAGACCCAATGTATGACCAGTGAGCACCTAATGGCACTGTAGGCAGGGCGTTCATAGCAATGGCGATTAAGGATATTAAGGGCAGAAAAAGAAAGTACCCCAGCCTATCATACCTTGATGAGACAGGCGTTAGTGACCAACTGTTTTGGGTCAACAACGTCCACCAAAGGCTCTTTGATTGCCACATCTTTGATGCACGACATGTCAAATCCATACACGTTCTCCCACCCTGCGGTAAGAAATACAGAGTTCAGAAGGAGTTCAGATTCTAAAAAGCCTTTGCGATCACACTCACTCATTAACAAAGGAAACAATTCAAAAGAATCAGAGAAAATGTTCCCTTAAAAGAGTCACTAGGAAATATCTTTTCCCCCATATGGATGATTCCTTATGTGCTCAAAGGACCTGGCATCCTTTTTGGGAAAGAACTTGGTACTTACAGTGGATCTTGTAATCTTTGTACTGCCGATCTTCAATAGCAGTGATGTACAGCGTGGCACGGTCTGGAAAAATAAGTCCATCTGGGGTCTGGCACAAAATGGATGGCAAACAAACAAACAAAAAATTAGCCACAAAACAATATAATTTCTTTGTGGAGAATCTAATTTCTTGATTAGAGGAGAGGGCAGGGGGGAGACTGACAATACAGATTCAGAATTCCTGTTTCTTACAATTATTTGTACCCCAACTTTCAGAGTAACAACACAGTATCGAAATACCCAAATGGCCTACAAGCAGTATAAATCATTCTAAATAAAAATAAAATAAGGACACTTCTAGGATCCTTCCCATAGTCCCATGAGTAGTAAGGATGCTGTAAGGAGGGGTAATTTAGAGAAGTTAGCACGAGTATTAATTATGAGTAATCAGGTTTCAAATAATACTGCATATTCTGACTTCTGCACAAATTACAAAAAGCCACTTATAATTACTGATACATGTATGTAGTTTGAAAACATAATACATTAATAATCTTTAAGTGCAAAATAGGTAACATTAATTCTCAGAACTTGTCACCCTCAGAGGTCCTTAAGCTGGGAGTCAGGAATCTGTAGCCTTCCAGATGTTACTTAAATTTAATCTTTGTTTCCCTCCCTACTAACACTGTAATTAGATCTTCAGCAACATTCAGAGGGCTACAGATGCCACAGTGTGTCCTAATGTAATAATAGTATTAGCATCCATAGAAATTTGCACTGAAAGATACCTTTGAACAATCTACAGTTTCGGAACAAACACCAAAGGGGCTGCCATCATAGTCTGAGTGACTACAATGGAAGTGGCTTAAATTCTCAATCAGATACTTTTGCTCAATGAAGAGGAATGTTCCATTTGCCTTACTTTGAGACAGTCTTTACTTCAGATCAAATCAAATTCTGTATTACAGCCCAGGCCAAATAAAACTTATTAAATAAAATGTACACAGCTATTAATGTAGAATATAAAGAGTAAATTAAAGCATACCAGATAAAATACTAAGTCATACTTGCACTACTTTGCTATCAGCAACAAACTGGTGTAAAAAAAGTTTGCAATTTTTACTTGTGCTTGCCTACTATTCCATTAAGAATGAAATTCTAATTCTATCTTATGTTTTGTTGATCAACAGCCAAGGATGGATTTTTCATGAAGCACAAAAGTACTTGGAAGATTCATAAGGCACAGCACTTTTGAAAACTAAAGACCAGGAAAGGGTGTGGTTTACAGCAAGGACAGATTTTTTTTTTCTGACTATAGACTCTCAGGAACATAAGTCAGCTTGGAAGCAAAAACTGTTTTTACTATTCTCTTTCCCGATCGCTACCCAAGAAACTGCAGGTGAACTTTTGCCAGAAGTCCAAATAATTATTTCTAACAGGGTTTTGAAAATGCATCAGGAGCTGAACAATTCCCCTGCCATTACAAATGGTGCCCTTTTGTCTTATTGTATTTTTAAAAGAATTAGTACTGTACTGTTCTGAAAGATTAGATGATTTAGATGCTAGGATGTGTCTAATAAATCTGATCATAATCCTGAGACTTTACAGGGACAAGGTCACTCTGAAATGTTCTTTTGGCCAAGAGATTAATAGCTATTAGTGATGTACAAATTTCTGAAATTAGAATATCTTGTTATGACCTTGAAATAGCTGCTCAGAGTTCAAAACAGCTATTCCTTATGCAGAATGGTCGTCTCCAATTATTCTGGAAGTTTTTTGAGTTCAAAATTCTTCACTTCAAACTAGAAATGCTTCTTAGACTACAAAATAGTTTTTTTGCATTCAAAATGGGATGCTTCAAATTAAAATAAGTTTAAAAGCAAACTTCTAAATTATCGTCGCCATTATTCCACTACACCTTGTCCTTTTTGTCAAATGGAATTTTTCACAATCCAGATTTGAAAATAAGGTAGAGAAGGGCCATCTTAGATCTAAGCATCACTGGCAGAAATCAAGGACTGAGACTTACCAGCCACTTATCCCGGGCGTAGATGACAGTATTGAGCATGGACTCATAGAAGAGACAGTAGCCCATCCACTCACTGATGATGATGTCAACTTTTTCCACAGGCAACTCCACTTCCTCCACTTTGCCCTTGATGATGGACACCACTTTAGTGGAGGAAAACCACATTTTAAAATTATGCTTCAGTACAAAAGAAAGAAAGATGGACATCAGTTTGACAAAGTTTGACTTCTTCATATTATTAGCTCGGTCAAACCCAGTACTCCTAGTTGTAATTATTAAGTAATCTCACAGTGGGTGGAGTCCCAGATAAGAAATAGTTACTTCATTGGAGTGGGGGAGACCCTGGGATTCCTGGCACAGGCTGTGGGCAGGTCGCTCCCTATTTGGGAGTTGAAATCATCCCTGCTGAAATCCAAGGACTTTAAACCCCAAACCGTGAGTCACATGACCTGCACTATCTCTTTACCTCCTTGACCCCAAGGCACCCTGTATTCCATACGTTACTATGCTACCTCTCTGCTCAGGGACTGAAAATCCTGCTTGGATTTCAGCTCCTTCTTGTTTCTGGAGGTTGGCTGAAAAAGTTGCTTGCCGAAGAATTTCAGCTCCGTGCCAAAACCTAAGCAGGCATGGAGCTGAAATTCTTTTGCAAGGAGCTTTTAGCCAGTCCCAAGAATCCTCTTGGGAGGTGGCAGCATCTTGCAACTTTCCCTACCAGCTTTCCCACTGATTTTCTGAAAAAGCTAGGAGAGAAAACACTTAACACATTTATAGGCAGAATTTTGCCAAACTAAGCATTTTACGATCTGCATCTACCATACATTCTGGGAATTATTGGAATGCCCACCTCTCCTGGGAATCCACCTCCTAATTATATTCCATTGCACAAATCATGATCACATGATCATGGGGTGCTTGGCAACCATATAAGCATGAACAGGTTGCCAAGCATTCAAACTGTGACCATATGACTATGGTGTGTGTTTTGTGATATTTTTAAACAGTCAGAAATACCTTACATGAGCCCATTGTTAATTTGAACCATTGTTAAATATGGTCCTAAATTGAGGACTACCTCTAAACATCTTCTGCACAATAGTGGCTTTTTGGATACCCAGATAAGTGACTCAGAAACTGAGGACATTTTAAAAAATGAATTTACTTACCATGGTCAAGTTTGTTGGCTTTGACTATTTTGACAGCATAATCAGAGATACTGGAGCATTCAATCTATCAGTGGACAGCATAAGTGGTGAACAGGGTAGGGGAATAAAGAGAGGTGTTTCATAAGCTAATGCATATTTTTTTCTTTATAAATTAGTAAAAAACATCGCTGGAAATACATGTGATGAAATGGCACTAAAGAATACAAGGATTAGTATAAAATCAAATAGTGTCTCCCTCTTGCCTGTCATCCCAAATCTTCATAGAAATAAGTAAGGTAGATTTGTACAATTTTAATAGCACTGATTTTAACATAGAACTCTTAAACTCTGCCTATCAGAGATTACCATTTAGGATTCCATCAAATCCTTTCATCCATTTTACATCCAATAGACTCTGTCACAAAACAGGGACCAATAGCATGTCAGCATCGCACTTACCCCAATAACCCGCTTGGCACCAGCCTTGGCTGCAAACATGCAAAGTATTCCTGTGCCACTGCCAACATCCAGGACCACTTTGTCCTTGAAGAGATGCCGATTGTGAAACATAGAATTTCTATAGGTCAGTGTGCGGACCTCATCTTTCAGCATTTCCTAAGATGCAGAAAAAAGGCACAACAGGGAACTCCCTCAAAATATATTTATACCCTCACCCCAAAATGGACAAAACTCAATCTTATTTTTCATACCCTGAGACAAGATGGGTGGCAAATAAATTTAATAAATTAATAAATAACCCCATCCCCACCAATTCTCTCACCTCATGGATCCCAAAGTGAGCGTAGGAATCAAAGTAATAATCCTTGGAAGTCATCTCTTCTGCTGTTGGTTTGCTGCTGCTTTCTGGCTGGGTGCACGAGACCTGGTGAAAATACAGAAAGGCCCAAGTCATCCCAGGACCCCCTAATATAACTTATTTAATTTCATGTTTTTAACTGAACATTTAAATTTGTACTGCTCAGCTAATAATTTCATATCAATCAATATGATTTATAGATGCCTGATTAAATGGATTTTAAAACACTGATACAACAATGTGCTTTTTTAACAATGTTGTGTATGCAAGTGGCAAAAACAACAATCATCTTTTTAGAGGTATCAATGCACTTATACTTTATACAAACAAATATGCCACTTCTTTTAGAATTAGTTTTTACTCTTAGCAAATTCATGCAACTATTACTTAGATGACAGCCATAAAGAAAATAGGAGTATTAGTACCTTAGCTTGTAGAAATTCACACTCACATCACCCTCTCACAAAATATTTGCAGTTTCTGAAATAACCCTTTATTCAATTCAATGGTTTGGGTTTTTTTATTTCATCAAGGGTTATTGATGAAATGTTCCAATGTCCTTTAGAAAATTTGTTGTTGGTATTCCTCTTCTGAACATGTCACTGTGTATCTATTTTAATGAGGTTGAACAGTCTACAGATATTGCAACAATTCCTTCTTCCCAAGAAACCAAATGTTTGGTTTACAAAGTCACTTTGCTTGTATCCTAAAGAGGAGTAGGATTTTGCTTGATGGAGATAATTAACACATTGAGGAGATACAGGTCAGGGTGGGTTCTTGGGAGATTCACAGACTGACAATGCAAAGGGTTAAGTGGGATTTGTGTCAGAAAGATGATGAGAATTATAATGAGAATTTTAACAGACAATTTGGAGGATAAGGAAACCACATTCTTTTATGCTCGGGGTGGTCTCAAGACACCATTCTATACTTACACACGTTCTACTGTAGCATAACTTCTGACTAGTGGTAGCGCTAGACATTTTAATCAAACATGCAATGGAAATTCTTGGAAATTTATTTTTGCAGTTGGTGTTTAATGGAACTGACAAGTAAAATGAAGGGCTTATTCTAAAAATTCTAAACAAATCAGATTGATTTCCAATTTAAGGGAATTTTAAGGAGGGAAATTAATGTGTTTAAAACATTGGTAAACAAAGTTGAAATTGCTTAGTGGGATTAACTATTTTATCTTCCTCTAATTAAGATTTCTTAGAAGAACAGGGAAAGCAGGAAAAAATATAGCTTAAGACTGTGTAAAACAGGCCATATATTACTTGAATAGGACACGTTTTCACAAGTTGCATTTTCGAGCATGTGAGTCTTAAAACAGGTTGTAAATTTGGAGGTGGAATTTTGAGCCTCTTTAAAAATAAACTTCTAGGCGGAAAAACTGTGTCATGGACTTGGATTAATACCTTTCACTTATTACTTAAGATTTCAGTGCTAAACAAATTGCAACATACTGTACTTTAGCTGCTCCCAGTGTTGAGCGACTAGAAGCTATAGCTGGTACAGAGAGCAGATGGCTGAATTCAAGGAAATAGAAAGCTAAGCTAGCAAAGGGTATCAGTACTCAAAATGGGAGGTGCGACTGGATGATCAAAGTCCTGCCTCTTTTAATATGCACTGCAAGCACGTTTGTCTCATACAGAACAGGTAAAAAGAGGAGGGTCTTTAATTGTCCCATGATTGTCATTTTGTCAACATTCCCCGTCCATCCTCTATAGTGTGTCTCGGTGCATCAATATTCCTCTATCAATGCTGGTCCTCTTTTTGGGGGAAAACACTAAAAGTCATCTACAAAGTCACACTGAATTCTCTATAACTACTCCTCAATTTATGACTATAACACAGCCTGCCTTTCTTTGCAGCAGTTAAGAAAATCCATGGTTCATTCACTATAGGGCATTTTTGCCAAACACTGGAAATAAACACAAGTTCTTGGCAAAAATGTGAATATGGGATGCTGTAAAAGTGGGCCAATTGCTGGGAGCCGGAAATGCAATTATATTAAGGGGGAGGGGCATTGGAAGTTCAGAACTGGATCATTAAGTATCTTTTGGGAGGAGGGGTCTGTGGTGATTTCAAACAGTTGCTAAGTGAGTGATTGTAAGTCAAGGACTACCTGTATTTACAACTCACAAGGTTTTTATCCCACATGTTCAATAGGGACGTTGCAATCCAACCAATTTTGAGGATGTTATCACTGGGTAAAGACTATTCTATTATCACTCAGTCAGAAGATCCCATCTTAAACAAGATCAATCATCTGCTGCCTACTTCAAATAGCTGTGACTCTTACATTATTCCTGCTAAGACAGTACCGTTTTCATGATTACAATCCTAAATTTGAAAAGGAAAGGTGATTCCACATTTTTTCTCTGTGTCTAGAAAGGTGTCCAAAATTCACAAATCTCCAACAGATGGCCTACAAACAATTAATATCCCTGTTCTGTCCTGGCCACAATATTGCCCACTGAGGTTGTCCTGTTGAGTGTAAACATTTTAGAATATAGGTCATTGCCTAACAGAGTGATATAACAAACCCAGCTGATTTAAACCATCTTATAACTAATCCTTCCTATATATGTTACTAGACTGCTGGGAGCTATAGAGAGCAGCATTTCTAAGATAACATGTAGATAATACTAAGTAGTTTCCCCTTTCTATTACTAGCTTGGCTCAATCACCTGCATGGTGTTCTGGAGCAAACATGACTACCAAGATATATAGTGCCTTATAATTGATAGGGGACTGAGTGAACTTATAGGAAGTCCTTGGCTAATCTCAGAAAGCTATACAGAATTAGTTGGATGGGATGCAATAAAAAAAAAACCGCAGGTTCAATTGGGAAGTAAAAAAGTATTTTTGCAGAAGACAATGGCAAATCATGTTCATGCTGTTATTAAAACTTCTACATAGGTTCTCTGTGTAATCTCTAAGAGTTAAGCTCAACTCAAATAGGATCTTATCTTAGACTTATGATCACAATTGAGCCCAAAATATCTCTTGTTAAGTGAGACATTTGTTAAATGGATTTTACCCCATTTTATGTCCTTTGTGGCCTCAGTTGTTAAGTGAACCACTGTGGTTGATAAGTTAGTATACTGGTTGTTAAGTGAATCTGGCTTCCCCATTGGCTTTGCTTGTCAGAAGATCGCAAAAGGTGACCACATGACCTTGGGACACAGCCATAGTCATAAATATGAACAGTTGCCAAGCATCTGAATTTTGATCACATGATCATGAGGATGTTGGAAAGGTTGTAACTGTGAAAAACAGTGATAAGTCAATTGTTTCAGTGCCGTTGTAACTTTGAACAATCAATAAATGAACTGTTCTTAAGTCGAGGACTACCTGTATTAAATCCTAACAAGCCATAAGAGCACTATTTTCCTTTAACCCAAGTTGTTCAAACCTATCTGGAGGGCACCACATTGGAGAATTTTGTTTTCAAGGTTAAATCCTTAAGGAAGTCAAATTATTCCCAAATTTGCAAAGCCTTAGGCAAACCAGAGATTGCTTTTAATGGAGACATTTTATCCTGCTCTTTTGATGTTTTAAAAATAGGTTTATGCTATCCTTAATTGAGTTTTTTAAAGTTAATATGGCCTTAGGCAAAAAAGGGATTGATATTATAGTAATAGAAAAATGACAACTTGAGATACATCTCAACAAGCAAGCACTAAAACTCATGTCACAACAAATCTGCTCCTCCCCTTAAAAGTTGTCACAAGACCTCAGCTTTTTTCCTCCCCCAAAAGAGTGGGGGGAGGGAAAACCGGAGACTTAAAGATCAAGTGTCTGTGCATTTGGCTGGTTAGATGCTGAACAGACTGAAGTTTCAATTAAAGTGCACCAGCTCCATTTGATGGAAAAGAAATTTCTGGCTCTGGCAGAAATGGATAAAAAATTGCCATTCCAGTCTTCTTAGTACCGCCATATCTAGGAGAGCAGCTCTTTGTCTCCCCTACTACCAATTCCCCCAGGGCAATTCTGTCTCATAATGAACAGGTCAGGCTTTATCATTAATGGCCTACCTCCTGAGCTGCTCTACCCCCTGAATGTCCCCAGGAGTGGGGAGCTGCAATAAAAGTTAAGGAAAGAATGATCAGGTACTCCCCATGCAACCAACACCCTGGCTTAGACCCCTCCAGCTCTGCCCCACAAACTCTCTCCAGTATGACAATGTCAGGTAGTTGACATTTGATTTAAACTGACCCACATGAGAAATAAAGAAGGAGGGAACCCTGAGGTACAAACCAATACATCAACCAGAAAATAAGTTTGTTTTTTTAAAACAAGGATGGAATGCAAGACAAATATAATTTGATTCACATTATAGTAACTTGTATGTCTGAGATAAAGCTAAAATTTGAAAAGTGGTTATTTAGGAATAGATGACAGCACATCAGAAGTTAACAGCTATGTGCAAATCAAACAGCTGTGCTAACTGTAATGTTTTCTGACCTAACATCCACAACTGTCTCCTTCCAAAATATTAAGGAATGCTTAAATGTTTTCTATCAGCACCCTGAGAAAACAGTAGGAACTGTATTCCACTTCCAAAAGTAAAAGTAAGTTTTGTAGCAAAATACTATTATTTTATTTGCAGCTTTATCAATAGATCAAAAGAGGGTAGGCTCTAATCAGTTTCCACTAAGACATAAATATGTTCTTTATATGGGCAGTAGGGTGAACAATTTGAAATAAATTACTAAGACCTGGTCCATATCTTCAATCAGTATGGTTTAATATTTACTGCACGCTCAAAAAAGGTATGGTCATGAATCCCATTCTTTTTTCATCCCGCACTGTTTAGCCACTCAGACTTAACAGGCACTGCATCATAGGATTAACTGTAGGATACAGACTAAAAGATGCATACAGAAGCAAGAAAGAAACAAGACGTAAACTAATTCTGTGGAAAAGAGGGCAAAGAACCAGAAAGTAGATATATTCTACATCTAGAACTTATGGGAAATGGTGTTTAGTTAGTCCTAGAAATTTGAGAGAAGGGCAGAACATCTAAGCAAGAGCTACGAAAGCAAGGGGATAACTATAGATGCAATTTTAGCAAAAGGCAGATGCGAGGGGGACTAAAGATGCATCACCAAGCCGGCTACACAAGAAGGAAAGATTTGGCCTGAGCTCAACCACATCCAGGGTTGAGCACTAGCCTAGTGTTCATGTACTCAAAGGATATTTACATCTTCTAGCGGAGTCTGCAGGCTCATCCCATTAGCCAGCGTGGTTACAAAATTCTAGGAGAGAGAGAGTAACAAGGGAAAGAATGTCAATTCGGAGCTCAACGGGAACTGATCCGGAGCCTGGATCATTTTAACAACTAAGATTTGGAGAGGGAGTAAGGCAAATAAAAAACCTGACAAAAGTTGACCAACAAACAAGGAAGCCATTCTGGGATGTCTATGTGAGGAGTTAATGGTAGTTTCCTGCTAGGCTTGCCAATGGTATACAGAAAGAACCATTTCCAGAGCTGGCAACCAGCATATAGGATTTGTAACAATCCACCTGGAATCAAATATGAGATGGGCAACTGAATAAATAACAGGGCAAACAAATGCAAGATTGGAGAGGAAGTCTTTAGTAATATCTCCTCTATAGTAAAAATAGGCTAGCACCCCCATCCCTCAATAATGTATGCATCTTCTATTCTACCATATCACTAAACAGAACTATAGCACACAGAGCAGGGTTGCCTGCAGTCGCAAAGAGGCTTTTTATAGGATTATCACAATCCCATGCCAGGAATAGAAAAAAAGTCATCTGAAATGCCAGCATAGTTGCTATGCCAGACATCAATGTCTCAGTTATACACCTACCAAATGGCAGCTCTCTCCACCACCTATTCCCCTTCAGTATGTTCAGATACAGCACTTCCAAGAGGAATTGATAAACACAACTGTACTGGAAATAGCTACTTAAACATTCAGAAGGTGAAATAAAATGCAAAATGTTGCATGCGTTACTTAAGAGATGCATGGGATACATCCATTAGGTGATAAGGGCTCCTCATGGTATATTCCTGTTTGGGACCACCTTGTTCTCCACAACCTTAGTACTCTGCCATTTGGATTAGCTTTTATAATTATTTCTGTAATACTCTTATAAATTGTCAGCGGACATATATGCAGCAGTTATACCACAGGATGTCAGTACTATCCCACTCCTCAGAGGGAGGAGGAACTGTAGGAATTTTTTTTGGTAGCCTAGTGTGAGTTATTCTTTGTGCCAAAGCCAAGTACCATCACTACATGCTACATGCTTCCTAGCTGCAACTACTCTTATGTTTGGTTGAAGGACAATTAAGGGAACCAGTTATCTATTGAGATGATAATCTTCTTTAAGGTAAATGTGTCCCAGGATACGGCTGCAGGATCAATCTAGCCTAGAGAGAAGTTCCCTGAAGATGGTCTCCAGTGTGAGTCCGAAAGCTTGGAAGACAAACCCTCTGGTCCCAGTGATTGACCCAGATTGGATCCTGCAATCTTCTTTAAAGTGAAGGAATTGAAAAATAAGCTAGTAAATCACTTATTAGGTTGATTTGGATTCTTACATCACCCAAGGGATTAAATTTAGTGCTCTAAATCAGCTTTCAACTCATGAACTTCCAAAGTACTCACCAGTAAGCAATATATGTTGCATGGCCAGATCAAGGAGCTTGGTCTAAATGGATTATTTCAATTCTATGGGCTTTATTAAACCAAAAACTAACAGGCAGGTGGGATTGGGGAATATTTAAAATGGGATGAGCTGGAAGATGGTAACAAAGATACCTTCCCCACAGTCAACTATTAGGCCCTGCCATTCCCATTCTAGGAAGAAAACCAGCAAATGAAAAGGATTCCCAACAATGGTATTTCTATGACCATGTGAATAGGAGATTGGATACTTCAATTTCTCATTTAAATATATAGCACATAATTATTTATTTCCAACATATCTGCCAATTTAAATAATTCATCCACTCAATCTTTTTCCAAAATTTGCAACTCCCTGAAGTCTACAGTGTATATATACTCACCATGAGCTTTATCTTTCACCCAAATCTTACCCCACCCTCATCCAAGCTTTCTCTGGAGACCCTGTAATCTGAACTGCCCCTCAAAAGATCATGTATGCAAATTATAGCACATCAGTTCCTCCTAAAAATTTGGCCTGTTTTACTTGTGAGGCTTTGTCTCATAAATATTTTCCTGTCCATAGTAAACCTACATAGTGTTAGGCTACCATTAAGGTGCAAGAAACCTCCCTAGCATAAGGGAACAATGAGCCAGAAGACCACAACTCACCACAAGGCAGCAGAGATTTTGAGAAGAGATTGGACATTACCATTTGTATTAAACGGTACAGGGTTTCCTGCCTGAGCAAGGGGGTTGGACTAGAAGACCTCCCAAGATCCCTTCCCACTCTGTTATTCTATATTCTGAATAGAAAAGAGCCTCCCTTAGGACAATGAGCCTGTCAAACTAAAAAGCAACCACCCTGAGGGAAGCAATGGCATTAAAGGCCCACTGTTTCCTTTCAGACAGGAGACAAAATTAAAGAGGGAAGGGACCACTTCACCAAATCATGGTGGAAACAGGCACCTATAAATAAAAAACAGGCAAATTACCAGGCTGGAAAATGGGGGGAGGGAAGGTTTTTTTTTGAAGGAGGAACAGATGGGCACTGGGCGAAGGAGATTGGGTCTGCGGGGGTTGATTTTCTGCATTTCCACCAGCGGGGAGGACTCGGCCACGGGTGGAAATATTAAGCCCGTATTACGAGGACCGGCAAGGAGGAAGCAAACGCCAAGGAAAAGGCGGGACAGCCCGTCGGAAAAAGCGCCGGCCGAACAAAGAGGCGGCTAATCTGCGGCAGCGACTGGGGGTCTTTTTTTTTTACAGCAGAAGGGAGCGCAACTTAATGGGGGGCGGCAGGGAGGCTCGGCTGCTGCACCACCGAAGGGGTCGACGGGCCGCGGCGGGAAAAGCTAAACCACCCGGAGGGGGTCGGGAACCCCCACCCAGCCACCACCCCCCACGCGGCCCTGATTAAGGCAAGGGGCGGAGCTCCAGGGGCCTCCCTCCCTCCCCCCGGGCCACAGGGGGCGGGGCCCAACGGGGCAGGCCTCTGCCATGCGGCTCCCATGAGGAAAAGAACCGCGTTAGAGATTGCGATGGGGGGGGGATGGGGGGGGTGGCGGCGGTTTGGAAGCAGCGTGCGAGGCTTTCGGGGTTTGATCCGACCCGATTTGAAAACAGCCGATGCTTTCCCGCCTAAGCTAGCCAGCAGCGGCGCCACACTCGTCATTTATTATAAGGGGGTGGGGGAGAAGGAAGCGGCTTTTGCCCTGACCGCCCCCCACCCCGTCATCCCCCTCCTATGTGGGGACGGGGAGGGAGGAAGCGGCGAGGGCGAGAAAAATGGAGCCGCTAATTTTTTTTGGGGGGGGGGGAGGGAGAGAGAGACAGAGGGAGAAGAAAAAGGCGGGGATGGTGTTTAAAAGAGGCCGCCAGAAGGGGCAGAAAGTAAAAGGGGGCTCGGTCACTGAGGAGGGAGGAGGAGGAGGACGGGGGGCAGGCGCTTCCCCAGGAGCCCCGCCAAGCCCGCTGGGGAGCTTGTCACCGGGTGAAATGGGGGCTTCGGTTGAGCAACATCCCTGCCGTTCCTACCGCGTGACTGAGGTTCTGGAAGAGACCCGGGTGGGTGAGGGGGCCGAGGGCAGCCTCGGGCTCCCTCCCTTCTTTCTCTCCCTCCGCTTCAACCAACCCCCCCCCCCCACTCCCTCACCTCCATGATGCAGTTTGCAGCTTCCGCCATCTTGCGAATGAGACAGAAAAAGAGAACCGCTGTCCGGACTCCCCCAGCCTTGTACAGTCGAGGGGTGGGGACCGGGCGTGCCATTGGGCGGCCTCGCCGTCACTCAGAAGGGAAGGGGAGGGGGCGGTGGAAAGAGGGCAGCCCCGCCTCTCGGGTTTTCATTGGTCGGTGGGGGGGTCTCCCCGTCAGTCAGCCAGGAAGGGAAAGGGCCCTCCCTCGCGCTATTTCAAACCGTATTGGGTACATTTAGAGGAAGGGCTCGGCCTGCGCAGGCGCGGGCTCCCTCCCCCCCCCCCTTTTTTTTTTTTTGCAGCCCATAGACAAAAGTGGGAAATGTCGGGGAACGCCTCGTCCTCATGATCGTGAATTGCCATTGGTGAAATAAGGAAACCTTTCACCAATAAGCACCAAAGGCAGTTTCTCGGTTGGGGGTGAGGGGGAAACGTAGATGTCAGTCACTGCAAGGTATCTGCGTTTCTCTGAGCCTTTGGTGTCTTAAATTCTTAAGGGGCGGGAAGAAGCAACGCATTGATTACCTGAAGTGGCTGTAAAAGAGGAACGTTGGCATTCAAACCTCGTATTGCAACCGATGACAAAGAATGGGAAGGCGCCATTTATTTTGAAAGGGAAAGAGCAGCGGCGAATACCGAAAACTCTTCAGTCCCCCAAATTATTCGAAGCTATGCTCCTTGCTTTCAAAGATGAATATGCCCTAATTTCCCTAAACTAAACTGGTTACCGAGGTGCCATTCAACAGCAAAACGTCGCTTATTAAACCCCTTTTTTTGTCTTGAGGGTCGAACTAACCCATCTCTTTCAATATCCTCCATTTCGCTTTTCAGCGACCTGTTTGCCATTTTAGATGCAGAAAATCAAATACAGCAGGAATAGTTATTAGTTTACCATTTCGGTGATTTACATTCATCATCCACGTTCTACTGGGAAGACCGAAATCCTTTTACTCGTAGGTAAAAGTAATTGGTTGAAATTAGAATCAATTAATAAACTTAACGGATATCACTGGCTGCTCTTGTGATCAATCATGGGGCGCGAACAGTCTCCACCAACGAATGAAAGCTTCCTGGAAAATAAGGGGCGGGTTTTTTTAATTCTCTCGTGGAAGCTGGTTGGTAGAAGTTTGGCTCTTTCCTATTGGTCCTACGAGAGGCCATTGACAAAAAAATGTGTTGGACGAAGTCCGTGTGAAACATGCTGGGGTGGTTTCACGGTCGCCCTTGAGGAATTTTTATTTAAAAAAAAGCAAAGTTGGCTACCTGGAGTCTTTTATTTAGTACAATTAGTAGAATAATTTATTGCCAAGAGGAAAATCTTGAATGAATGCTCAAAACAGTGACAAGTTATTTGCAACCCTGGACTGGACAGTAATTGTGGGAAACATTGAAGTGTGTTAAATATGATTCGGTGCCTTCTAAGAAGAAATGATACTAAGAAACATCAGATTCTCCATGAGCTAAATTAAAAGAAACTGGGATTACATTTGTCACATTCCCCCCTCATTTTTCTATTTTGATTTATAACCCTGTGCTATAAAAAGTGTTCTTGAATCAATTTCTTAGCCTACCTTACCACATAATAATTTTGCTAAGATAAAACGAAGGGAACTGGGGAATTCTTAATTTAACCTTCTGGTATGCTGTCATTTAGATAAGTCAGGTTTCATTATAGCTTTCAACCAAAGGACCTTGAGCTCATGATTATGTTGGAAATTGGCTTGGTGCTTTTGAAGGCTGAAAATGGAAATGAAAAAAGTAATAAAATTAAAATCTCATGCGACTAAATCTGTTATAAATTCTATGGTGCATAAAATCCCATGCATGGGGCTACTACATCCCTTAGGTTCTGTATAAGTAAGCTATCTGGTGGGGGGGAGTTTCTTCCACATTATTGCCCTAGAAACTTGCCCATTCAGTGGCTGTTTTGAAACTGGTAAATTTTGCCCTTTGAATGAAACTAGCATGTGTGAGTGAACAACAGACACAGAATATAACTAAATCAGACAAATTTTATAATGTTTATCTCTTTTAATTGCTTCTCACTCAGAGCCTTAGTTAAGTTAATTAGTACGGTTGTTAACTGAATTTGGTCTCCCCTTTGACTTTGCTTTGTCAGAAAGTCACTAAATGTGATCATGTGACCACAGGACACTGCAACCTTCACATATAAATGAATCAGTTGCCAAATGGCCAAGTTTTGATCGCGTGATCATGGGAATGCCACCAATGGTTGTAAGCATGAAAAAGTCATGTCACTTTTTTCAGTACCATTGTAACTTTGAACAGTCACTAAATAAACTGTTGTTGAGGATACAGTTTGTTCTTTATGTGGGCTTTAAGATCTGCATAGTTTATAATTTGGTTTACCACCACACCAATTGTTTCAGGTCTGACATCCTGCCTACGCTGTCCTCGGCCCCTGCTACATGGGTTAATATTTTGTAGCCTGCTTTATCTGTTCTATCCTGTGACTATTAATATCCCAACAATCAAAAGGTTATTTCCCTGGCAATCTCCGTCTACTTGTGATTTTCCATCTTTCTCTAGCCTCCCCATTTCTTTTTGTTTGTTTTCTGTTACTTCCTTTTATCCCATAATTTCCTTTCCCTTCAAACTTTATGGCACAGTCTTCATATCATTACACCATTGTTCAGCTACAATCATTTTTTTAATCAGCTTTTCTGTCCCTACCAGATGTTTTTACTCTTGGTTTTCTTTCATTACGGGTAGTCCTCAACTTACGACTGCAACTGAGCCCAACATTTCTGTTGCTAGGGAGAAATTTGTTAAGTGAGTTTTGCCCCCTTTTATGACTTTTCCTGCTGCAGGACGTGCGTTGAAAACCCATCTCTTCCAGCTAGCCGGCCTGGCCTGACACCTCAGGGTTATTTTAATATGTTAGTCTAATTTTAA